>JBBPBX010076564.1:0-17081 GCA_038048925.1 Garcialebias charrua | reverse complement strand
TATCTATCTATCTATCTATCTATCTATCTATCTATCTATCTATCTATCTATCTATCTATCTATCTATCTATCTATCTATCTATCTATCTATCTATCTATATCTATCTATCTATCTATCTATCTATCTATCTATCTATCTATCTATCTATCTATCTATCTATCTATCTATCTATCTATCTATCTATCTATCTATCTATCTATCTATCTATCTATCTATCTATCTATCTATCTATCTATCTATCTATCTATCTATCTATCTATCTATCTATCTATCTATCTATCTATCTATCTATCTATCTATCTATCTATCTATCTATCTATCTATCTATCTATCTATCTATCTATCTATCTATCTATCTATCTATCTATCTATCTATCTATCTATCTATCTATCTATCTATCTATCTATCTATCTATCATCTTATATTATGAATGTCACTGGTGGTGTTTTACCATTTCTTAACACTGTATTGATCTGGAGAATAAAAACAAAGCCTCTTGCAAGTAGAAATGCAGAAATGTTTTAATCTCACTTATTTTCCTTTCTATAATTTATATATATTATTTATTTTTATATATTTTTGTTTGTTCTTTGTTGTTTTAGTGAGTCAAATAGGTTCTTCTCATTGTGAGCATTTCATTGTACTGTTGACCTTGTTTTAATCTGCATTTGATAACACCATAAAAACTTGAAACGTTATTTTTTTGTTGTTGAGAAAATAGCCCCCCCTGATGGACATATGAGGAGCCGCCACTGCTGATATGTGGAGACGTTTCAATAGACACACATGCATCATGGATCGGAAATCTGCAGTTTGGATTGAAAAAATCTGATGCGTAAATGATGCTGGTATTGGAGGCCAATACAGATATCGGCACGGACCCATCCCTACTTCGTACCCAACCCTGGGCTGCAATGGGCAACCCCATAATTATGGCACTAGGGCAATGACCTCCCACATGCTAACATACATGGGCTTTGACTGCGATGGCTGGGAATCGAACCCAGGTCAACTGCTTGGAAGGCAGCTATGCTCACCACTGCACCACCATCGCTAAAAAAGCTGTGGCCATATATGTATATATATATATATATATATATATAAATATATGTATATATCATGTACACTCTCTCTCTGCACCCTAGAAACCCAAACAATCAGGCCAGGTTTTTTTATACCTCTTTTTGCTTCCTTTCACCTGATCCCATTGCAAATAGATTGTGTGCTGGAATACTTGTTTAAAAAAATAATGCTGGGAAAATATTAAACATTGAAATTGTGATTAATCACAATATTTTTTGATTAACCATGATTAATTGCATTACTATGGACAAAATTAAATTGGGACTCAAAGATGTTTAGAGCATTTTTAAGGTACTGTTTTATATAAAACAGGTTCAATGCATTTAAAAAAAATGAAAATTTTAACAGCAGTGTTCCTCCTAGCTTGTTATGTTTATGCCATCATGTTTAGCAACTTTTAATAAAACCAGGATGAGTTACAACATTTAATTTCCCTTTGGGATTAATAAGGTGTTTTTGAACTGAACCGAAACATTCCTGCTATGAGTTTTGGTATTTTTGGCTTTTCCGTCCATGTTTTTCAATAATAAAACTAACAAAGACAAAAGTTTCTGAATCGCTCTTAGTCTGGTCCCTCACTTTGTCCGCACCAACAGGACTTCTGGGATCACTGGGACACGCAAACACCTCCACCACGATAAGGTGGCGATTCACCGGGGTGAGGAGAAGGGGTGGGGGAAGGGGTGGGGGGGATGTCTGTGTCTATGTCTGTCTATGTCTGTGTCTGTCTGAGTCTGTGTCTATGTCTGTGTCTATGTCTATGTGATGACCAGTGAATAAATTGGTCTAAACTGTGGTAAATGGACTGTACTTGTATAGAGCTTAACCATAGTTTCCGGTGAAAAACCTACACGGCACGACGGTAACAGAGTCGGCTGTCATCACCGTGCTGCAGTTAAAAAAAAAAAAAAGATAATCCAAAACAAATTTAAAGTCACTGGTCGGTGTTGTAAAAGTCTGTGTTTGTGTGTGTGTGTGAGGTCTGTGTGTCTGAGTCTGAGTCCGTGAAGGGAAGAGCATTCAGTTGGAAGCGTTTTTATTTTTCTTCCAACTGTCAGGCTTTCGGAGACCAAAGAAATGTCGTGTTTTCTTCCAGAAAGATTTCTTTGTCTCTCTGGGCTGAACCTCGGTCATCTCGGGCAGGGATGTGGTCTGGACCGAAGCCTGAATCTCTTCGTTGAGCTGGCTTAAAAACGTTTTTGATAAGACTTTAAGCGCCTCAACATCCAAGCCATTGCTGACTTTGAGTTGGTCGTAGGATGTTGATATTTGTTCCAGCTCTTGTTTCTGCTTCAACTCTGCGTCCTCTGCGACCTGACACAGAGCCTGGATCTCCACCTCCATGGTCAGTTTCAGAAGATCCTGCTGGCGCTCAGTTTCTGTGACCTGATTCTGTAATGTCACAGCCTGCTGATGAAGTGAGGCAAATTCCAGCTGGTATTTGCTGCTCAGATCATCAGTTACCAGTTTAGCTTCATCCAGCAGCCGCTGGAGAGCCTCAGTTTTCTCTTTCTCCAGCCGGAGTTCCAAAGAAAACTTCTCTTGGCTCACGACGTGAGCCACTTTGAGCTGGTCATAGGACGTTGACATTAGCTCAAGATCTTGTTTCAGTTTCCGCTCTGCATCTTCTGAAATTGTACGCAGAGCCTGGATCTCCTTCTCCATGGATATTTTCAGAAGATCCAGCTGAAACTTGTTTTCCGTGGCCTGATCTTGTAAAGCCACAACCTGCTGATGAAGTGAGGCGACTTCCACTTGGTGTCTGCTGCTCTGTTCATCAGTCAGGCGTTTGGCTTCATCCAGCAGCCGCTGGAGAGCCTCCGTTTTGTCTTTCTCCAGCCGGAGTTCAGACAAAAACTTTTGTTGGCTGGTCACGTGAGCCACTTTGAGTTCCTCATAATCCTGCTGAAGGAGCTTCTTCTTCTTTTGCTTGATAGAACTCTGTACCTGGGAGCCAATCTTGGCACAACTTAGAGTTTCTGCATCAGTATACTTCTGCAGTCTCTCGTATTGTTGCCGAACCTCCTTTTCTTTTTTAATAAAGACCTCTTTGAGGTTTTTCTGCTTGTCCAACTGGGCCTTGGTGTCCTGAAGCTCTTCCCACAGTTGGTTTGCACGATGGTTCGCGTTGAACGACCGTCCCCTTTCTTCATTGAGAAGGGCGTTCAGCCTGTCGATCTCGTGATAGACCGACGGTTGCTCCATCCGGGCTCCCTGGTTCCTGCCTCGTCTAGGATTGGGTTGTCTCTGATAAGACATTTTCCAAAATCCACTGTCAAAAACTTTTGCTACACTAAAACGATCCTTCGCTGTGAAGAGGTTTGAGTGAAATGAGCTGAAGAGAAGCGTTCTGGTTTATAAACAATGATGCCATGATGTCACATGATGACATCATGGCATCATGATGCATCCTTTGATCCAAGCTGTCTTTGTGACATCATCATGATGTCACAAAGACACCATGGATCATTGGCCCTCATTCACGAAAATGTTCGTATTTTTATCCTAAATTTCTCCTACTTTTGTTCGTACGAAGCGTTCGTACGAACATGCCACGTCAGATGTTCCTTTGATGACTTTCCTTTGAAGATTCCACCTGTGATCTGTTGTTTGTTTGTTTATTTTTAAAATTACAATATGTTCTTTGTTTGTATATTTTTTTAATTATCATCTGTTCTTTGTTTATTTATTTTTAAAATTACAATCTGTCTTTTACTAAAATACTAGCCTGGTTAAAACCAGACCCTTGTCCTTCACTTCGCTTTGTACTAGGGTCTGGGACTTCTCCCATAGAGAACGATTTCTCCGGTAGATTTTTGACCGGACCAATCAGAGAACAGAAGGCAGAGTTTTGTTAGTTTAGCCTGGCGAGGTCCAGGCTATTCAGATAAATTGCTCAGAAACCACTAGGTAGATATTTTTTCTGCTACCAGTGTGTAATTATATGGCTCTAATTTACTGACTGTTGGCCTGGATGAAACATTTGAGATAAAATTCGATTTTTAATTTATTTTCGTAGCGCACCCGAGGCTGTTTGGAAAATGTCAAACCGAAACAATTTAAATCCAGCAGATTTGACCATTTCGTGAATTAATTTAGGAACTGTTAAGCTCAGGAACACTTCTGATATAACTTCAGCTAAGAAATGTATTTTTTCTCAGCAAAGAAATAATAGTTTTTTACCTTGTTTTCTTGAAAATTCCTTCGTGGCGGCAGCCATTTTAACTGACGACGTCAGTCGACGTCGTTCAAAACTCCGCCTTCTGTTCTCTGATTGGTCCGGTCAAAAATCTACCGGAGAAATCCTTGTCTATGGGAGAAGTCCCAGACCCTAGTACGAAGCGAAGTGAAGGACAAGGGTCTGGTTTTAACCAGGCTACTAAAATACTGTAACGATAAAAAATAGAATACAAAATACAACAATAAAAACACAAATAACAAAGAATAATATTTTGAATAAAACTATTTCCAAGATGTAGTTTTAGACTTGATTAAGCAATAAGGATTAATCAAGGTATAACTTGTCTAAAATAAAATAATTATTGATATAATAATAATAATAATAATAATAATAATATTAATAATGATATAAGAATAATTGATTTGTATCAAATGTGTAACAATTTAAATCATGTTTAGCCAACGTTGCACTGATGTCATCAGGTCCTCTCCTCCAAAAAGGGCTTCAGTTTCACTGTTGGTGTTTCATATCAGCACATACAGTCAGTAAATGTCCAGCATCTCATCTATCTATCTATCTATCTATCTATCTATCTATCTATCTATCTATCTATCTATCTATCTATCTATCTATCTATCTATCTATCTATCTATCTATCTATCTATCTATCTATCTATCTATCTATCTATCTATCTATCTATCTATCTATCTATCTATCTATCTATCTATCTATCTATCTATCTATCTATCTATCTATCTATCTATCTATCTATCTATCTATCTATCTATCTATCTATCTATCTATCTATCTATCTATCTATCTATCTATCTATCTATCTATCTATCTATCTATCTATCTATCTATCTATCTATCTATCTATCTATCTATCTATCTATCTATCTATCTATCTATCTATCTATCTATCTATCTATCTATCTATCTATCTATCTATCTATCTATCTATCTATCTATCTATCTATCTATCTATCTATCTATCTATCTATCTATCTATCTATCTATCTATCATCTTATATTATGAATGTCACTGGTGGTGTTTTACCATTTCTTAACACTGTATTGATCTGGAGAATAAAAACAAAGCCTCTTGCAAGTAGAAATGCAGAAATGTTTTAATCTCACTTATTTTCCTTTCTATAATTTATATATATTATTTATTTTTATATATTTTTGTTTGTTCTTTGTTGTTTTAGTGAGTCAAATAGGTTCTTCTCATTGTGAGCATTTCATTGTACTGTTGACCTTGTTTTAATCTGCATTTGATAACACCATAAAAACTTGAAACGTTATTTTTTTGTTGTTGAGAAAATAGCCCCCCCTGATGGACATATGAGGAGCCGCCACTGCTGATATGTGGAGACGTTTCAATAGACACACATGCATCATGGATCGGAAATCTGCAGTTTGGATTGAAAAAATCTGATGCGTAAATGATGCTGGTATTGGAGGCCAATACAGATATCGGCACGGACCCATCCCTACTTCGTACCCAACCCTGGGCTGCAATGGGCAACCCCATAATTATGGCACTAGGGCAATGACCTCCCACATGCTAACATACATGGGCTTTGACTGCGATGGCTGGGAATCGAACCCAGGTCAACTGCTTGGAAGGCAGCTATGCTCACCACTGCACCACCATCGCTAAAAAAGCTGTGGCCATATATGTATATATATATATATATATATATAAATATAAATATATGTATATATCATGTACACTCTCTCTCTGCACCCTAGAAACCCAAACAATCAGGCCAGGTTTTTTTATACCTCTTTTTGCTTCCTTTCACCTGATCCCATTGCAAATAGATTGTGTGCTGGAATACTTGTTTAAAAAAATAATGCTGGGAAAATATTAAACATTGAAATTGTGATTAATCACAATATTTTTTGATTAACCATGATTAATTGCATTACTATGGACAAAATTAAATTGGGACTCAAAGATGTTTAGAGCATTTTTAAGGTACTGTTTTATATAAAACAGGTTCAATGCATTTAAAAAAAAATGAAAATTTTAACAGCAGTGTTCCTCCTAGCTTGTTATGTTTATGCCATCATGTTTAGCAAATTTTAATAAAACCAGGATGAGTTACAACATTTAATTTCCCTTTGGGATTAATAAGGTGTTTTTGAACTGAACCGAAACATTCCTGCTATGAGTTTTGGTATTTTTGGCTTTTCCGTCCATGTTTTTCAATAATAAAACTAACAAAGACAAAAGTTTCTGAATCGCTCTTAGTCTGGTCCCTCACTTTGTCCGCACCAACAGGACTTCTGGGATCACTGGGACACGCAAACACCTCCACCACGATAAGGTGGCGATTCACCGGGGTGAGGAGAAGGGGTGGGGGAAGGGGTGGGGGGGATGTCTGTGTCTATGTCTGTCTATGTCTGTGTCTGTCTGAGTCTGTGTCTATGTCTGTGTCTATGTCTATGTGATGACCAGTGAATAAATTGGTCTAAACTGTGGTAAATGGACTGTACTTGTATAGAGCTTAACCATAGTTTCCGGTGAAAAACCTACACGGCACGACGGTAACAGAGTCGGCTGTCATCACCGTGCTGCAGTTAAAAAAAAAAAAAAGATAATCCAAAACAAATTTAAAGTCACTGGTCGGTGTTGTAAAAGTCTGTGTTTGTGTGTGTGTGTGAGGTCTGTGTGTCTGAGTCTGAGTCCGTGAAGGGAAGAGCATTCAGTTGGAAGCGTTTTTATTTTTCTTCCAACTGTCAGGCTTTCGGAGACCAAAGAAATGTCGTGTTTTCTTCCAGAAAGATTTCTTTGTCTCTCTGGGCTGAACCTCGGTCATCTCGGGCAGGGATGTGGTCTGGACCGAAGCCTGAATCTCTTCGTTGAGCTGGCTTAAAAACGTTTTTGATAAGACTTTAAGCGCCTCAACATCCAAGCCATTGCTGACTTTGAGTTGGTCGTAGGATGTTGATATTTGTTCCAGCTCTTGTTTCTGCTTCAACTCTGCGTCCTCTGCGACCTGACACAGAGCCTGGATCTCCACCTCCATGGTCAGTTTCAGAAGATCCTGCTGGCGCTCAGTTTCTGTGACCTGATTCTGTAATGTCACAGCCTGCTGATGAAGTGAGGCAAATTCCAGCTGGTATTTGCTGCTCAGATCATCAGTTACCAGTTTAGCTTCATCCAGCAGCCGCTGGAGAGCCTCAGTTTTCTCTTTCTCCAGCCGGAGTTCCAAAGAAAACTTCTCTTGGCTCACGACGTGAGCCACTTTGAGCTGGTCATAGGACGTTGACATTAGCTCAAGATCTTGTTTCAGTTTCCGCTCTGCATCTTCTGAAATTGTACGCAGAGCCTGGATCTCCTTCTCCATGGATATTTTCAGAAGATCCAGCTGAAACTTGTTTTCCGTGGCCTGATCTTGTAAAGCCACAACCTGCTGATGAAGTGAGGCGACTTCCACTTGGTGTCTGCTGCTCTGTTCATCAGTCAGGCGTTTGGCTTCATCCAGCAGCCGCTGGAGAGCCTCCGTTTTGTCTTTCTCCAGCCGGAGTTCAGACAAAAACTTTTGTTGGCTGGTCACGTGAGCCACTTTGAGTTCCTCATAATCCTGCTGAAGGAGCTTCTTCTTCTTTTGCTTGATAGAACTCTGTACCTGGGAGCCAATCTTGGCACAACTTAGAGTTTCTGCATCAGTATACTTCTGCAGTCTCTCGTATTGTTGCCGAACCTCCTTTTCTTTTTTAATAAAGACCTCTTTGAGGTTTTTCTGCTTGTCCAACTGGGCCTTGGTGTCCTGAAGCTCTTCCCACAGTTGGTTTGCACGATGGTTCGCGTTGAACGACCGTCCCCTTTCTTCATTGAGAAGGGCGTTCAGCCTGTCGATCTCGTGATAGACCGACGGTTGCTCCATCCGGGCTCCCTGGTTCCTGCCTCGTCTAGGATTGGGTTGTCTCTGATAAGACATTTTCCAAAATCCACTGTCAAAAACTTTTGCTACACTAAAACGATCCTTCGCTGTGAAGAGGTTTGAGTGAAATGAGCTGAAGAGAAGCGTTCTGGTTTATAAACAATGATGCCATGATGTCACATGATGACATCATGGCATCATGATGCATCCTTTGATCCAAGCTGTCTTTGTGACATCATCATGATGTCACAAAGACACCATGGATCATTGGCCCTCATTCACGAAAATGTTCGTATTTTTATCCTAAATTTCTCCTACTTTTGTTCGTACGAAGCGTTCGTACGAACATGCCACGTCAGATGTTCCTTTGATGACTTTCCTTTGAAGATTCCACCTGTGATCTGTTGTTTGTTTGTTTATTTTTAAAATTACAATATGTTCTTTGTTTGTATATTTTTTTAATTATCATCTGTTCTTTGTTTATTTATTTTTAAAATTACAATCTGTCTTTTACTAAAATACTAGCCTGGTTAAAACCAGACCCTTGTCCTTCACTTCGCTTTGTACTAGGGTCTGGGACTTCTCCCATAGAGAACGATTTCTCCGGTAGATTTTTGACCGGACCAATCAGAGAACAGAAGGCAGAGTTTTGTTAGTTTAGCCTGGCGAGGTCCAGGCTATTCAGATAAATTGCTCAGAAACCACTAGGTAGATATTTTTTCTGCTACCAGTGTGTAATTATATGGCTCTAATTTACTGACTGTTGGCCTGGATGAAACATTTGAGATAAAATTCGATTTTTAATTTATTTTCGTAGCGCACCCGAGGCTGTTTGGAAAATGTCAAACCGAAACAATTTAAATCCAGCAGATTTGACCATTTCGTGAATTAATTTAGGAACTGTTAAGCTCAGGAACACTTCTGATATAACTTCAGCTAAGAAATGTATTTTTTCTCAGCAAAGAAATAATAGTTTTTTACCTTGTTTTCTTGAAAATTCCTTCGTGGCGGCAGCCATTTTAACTGACGACGTCAGTCGACGTCGTTCAAAACTCCGCCTTCTGTTCTCTGATTGGTCCGGTCAAAAATCTACCGGAGAAATCCTTGTCTATGGGAGAAGTCCCAGACCCTAGTACGAAGCGAAGTGAAGGACAAGGGTCTGGTTTTAACCAGGCTACTAAAATACTGTAACGATAAAAAATAGAATACAAAATACAACAATAAAAACACAAATAACAAAGAATAATATTTTGAATAAAACTATTTCCAAGATGTAGTTTTAGACTTGATTAAGCAATAAGGATTAATCAAGGTATAACTTGTCTAAAATAAAATAATTATTGATATAATAATAATAATAATAATAATAATAATATTAATAATGATATAAGAATAATTGATTTGTATCAAATGTGTAACAATTTAAATCATGTTTAGCCAACGTTGCACTGATGTCATCAGGTCCTCTCCTCCAAAAAGGGCTTCAGTTTCACTGTTGGTGTTTCATATCAGCACATACAGTCAGTAAATGTCCAGCATCTCATCTATCTATCTATCTATCTATCTATCTATCTATCTATCTATCTATCTATCTATCTATCTATCTATCTATCTATCTATCTATCTATCTATCTATCTATCTATCTATCTATCTATCTATCTATCTATCTATCTATCTATCTATCTATCTATCTATCTATCTATCTATCTATCTATCTATCTATCTATCTATCTATCTATCTATCTATCTATCTATCTATCTATCTATCTATCTATCTATCTATCTATCTATCTATCTATCTATCTATCTATCTATCTATCTATCTATCTATCTATCTATCTATCTATCTATCTATCTATCTATCTATCTATCTATCTATCTATCTATCTATCTATCTATCTATCTATCTATCTATCTATCTATCTATCTATCTATCTATCTATCTATCTATCTATCTATCTATCTATCTATCTATCTATCTATCTATCTATCTATCTATCTATCTATCTATCTATCTATCTATCTATCTATCTATCTATCTATCTATCTATCTATCTATCTATCTATCTATCTATCTATCTATCTATCTATCTATCTATCTATCTATCTATCTATCTATCTATCTATCTATCTATCTATCTATCTATCTATCTATCTATCTATCTATCTATCTATCTATCTATCTATCTATCTATCTATCTATCTATCTATCTATCTATCTATCTATCTATCTATCTATCTATCTATCTATCTATCTATCTATCTATCTATCTATCTATCTATCTATCTATCTATCTATCTATCTATCTATCATCTTATATTATGAATGTCACTGGTGGTGTTTTACCATTTCTTAACACTGTATTGATCTGGAGAATAAAAACAAAGCCTCTTGCAAGTAGAAATGCAGAAATGTTTTAATCTCACTTATTTTCCTTTCTATAATTTATATATATTATTTATTTTTATATATTTTTGTTTGTTCTTTGTTGTTTTAGTGAGTCAAATAGGTTCTTCTCATTGTGAGCATTTCATTGTACTGTTGACCTTGTTTTAATCTGCATTTGATAACACCATAAAAACTTGAAACGTTATTTTTTTGTTGTTGAGAAAATAGCCCCCCCTGATGGACATATGAGGAGCCGCCACTGCTGATATGTGGAGACGTTTCAATAGACACACATGCATCATGGATCGGAAATCTGCAGTTTGGATTGAAAAAATCTGATGCGTAAATGATGCTGGTATTGGAGGCCAATACAGATATCGGCACGGACCCATCCCTACTTCGTACCCAACCCTGGGCTGCAATGGGCAACCCCATAATTATGGCACTAGGGCAATGACCTCCCACATGCTAACATACATGGGCTTTGACTGCGATGGCTGGGAATCGAACCCAGGTCAACTGCTTGGAAGGCAGCTATGCTCACCACTGCACCACCATCGCTAAAAAAGCTGTGGCCATATATGTATATATATATATATATATATATAAATATAAATATATGTATATATCATGTACACTCTCTCTCTGCACCCTAGAAACCCAAACAATCAGGCCAGGTTTTTTTATACCTCTTTTTGCTTCCTTTCACCTGATCCCATTGCAAATAGATTGTGTGCTGGAATACTTGTTTAAAAAAATAATGCTGGGAAAATATTAAACATTGAAATTGTGATTAATCACAATATTTTTTGATTAACCATGATTAATTGCATTACTATGGACAAAATTAAATTGGGACTCAAAGATGTTTAGAGCATTTTTAAGGTACTGTTTTATATAAAACAGGTTCAATGCATTTAAAAAAAATGAAAATTTTAACAGCAGTGTTCCTCCTAGCTTGTTATGTTTATGCCATCATGTTTAGCAACTTTTAATAAAACCAGGATGAGTTACAACATTTAATTTCCCTTTGGGATTAATAAGGTGTTTTTGAACTGAACCGAAACATTCCTGCTATGAGTTTTGGTATTTTTGGCTTTTCCGTCCATGTTTTTCAATAATAAAACTAACAAAGACAAAAGTTTCTGAATCGCTCTTAGTCTGGTCCCTCACTTTGTCCGCACCAACAGGACTTCTGGGATCACTGGGACACGCAAACACCTCCACCACGATAAGGTGGCGATTCACCGGGGTGAGGAGAAGGGGTGGGGGAAGGGGTGGGGGGGATGTCTGTGTCTATGTCTGTCTATGTCTGTGTCTGTCTGAGTCTGTGTCTATGTCTGTGTCTATGTCTATGTGATGACCAGTGAATAAATTGGTCTAAACTGTGGTAAATGGACTGTACTTGTATAGAGCTTAACCATAGTTTCCGGTGAAAAACCTACACGGCACGACGGTAACAGAGTCGGCTGTCATCACCGTGCTGCAGTTAAAAAAAAAAAAAAGATAATCCAAAACAAATTTAAAGTCACTGGTCGGTGTTGTAAAAGTCTGTGTTTGTGTGTGTGTGTGAGGTCTGTGTGTCTGAGTCTGAGTCCGTGAAGGGAAGAGCATTCAGTTGGAAGCGTTTTTATTTTTCTTCCAACTGTCAGGCTTTCGGAGACCAAAGAAATGTCGTGTTTTCTTCCAGAAAGATTTCTTTGTCTCTCTGGGCTGAACCTCGGTCATCTCGGGCAGGGATGTGGTCTGGACCGAAGCCTGAATCTCTTCGTTGAGCTGGCTTAAAAACGTTTTTGATAAGACTTTAAGCGCCTCAACATCCAAGCCATTGCTGACTTTGAGTTGGTCGTAGGATGTTGATATTTGTTCCAGCTCTTGTTTCTGCTTCAACTCTGCGTCCTCTGCGACCTGACACAGAGCCTGGATCTCCACCTCCATGGTCAGTTTCAGAAGATCCTGCTGGCGCTCAGTTTCTGTGACCTGATTCTGTAATGTCACAGCCTGCTGATGAAGTGAGGCAAATTCCAGCTGGTATTTGCTGCTCAGATCATCAGTTACCAGTTTAGCTTCATCCAGCAGCCGCTGGAGAGCCTCAGTTTTCTCTTTCTCCAGCCGGAGTTCCAAAGAAAACTTCTCTTGGCTCACGACGTGAGCCACTTTGAGCTGGTCATAGGACGTTGACATTAGCTCAAGATCTTGTTTCAGTTTCCGCTCTGCATCTTCTGAAATTGTACGCAGAGCCTGGATCTCCTTCTCCATGGATATTTTCAGAAGATCCAGCTGAAACTTGTTTTCCGTGGCCTGATCTTGTAAAGCCACAACCTGCTGATGAAGTGAGGCGACTTCCACTTGGTGTCTGCTGCTCTGTTCATCAGTCAGGCGTTTGGCTTCATCCAGCAGCCGCTGGAGAGCCTCCGTTTTGTCTTTCTCCAGCCGGAGTTCAGACAAAAACTTTTGTTGGCTGGTCACGTGAGCCACTTTGAGTTCCTCATAATCCTGCTGAAGGAGCTTCTTCTTCTTTTGCTTGATAGAACTCTGTACCTGGGAGCCAATCTTGGCACAACTTAGAGTTTCTGCATCAGTATACTTCTGCAGTCTCTCGTATTGTTGCCGAACCTCCTTTTCTTTTTTAATAAAGACCTCTTTGAGGTTTTTCTGCTTGTCCAACTGGGCCTTGGTGTCCTGAAGCTCTTCCCACAGTTGGTTTGCACGATGGTTCGCGTTGAACGACCGTCCCCTTTCTTCATTGAGAAGGGCGTTCAGCCTGTCGATCTCGTGATAGACCGACGGTTGCTCCATCCGGGCTCCCTGGTTCCTGCCTCGTCTAGGATTGGGTTGTCTCTGATAAGACATTTTCCAAAATCCACTGTCAAAAACTTTTGCTACACTAAAACGATCCTTCGCTGTGAAGAGGTTTGAGTGAAATGAGCTGAAGAGAAGCGTTCTGGTTTATAAACAATGATGCCATGATGTCACATGATGACATCATGGCATCATGATGCATCCTTTGATCCAAGCTGTCTTTGTGACATCATCATGATGTCACAAAGACACCATGGATCATTGGCCCTCATTCACGAAAATGTTCGTATTTTTATCCTAAATTTCTCCTACTTTTGTTCGTACGAAGCGTTCGTACGAACATGCCACGTCAGATGTTCCTTTGATGACTTTCCTTTGAAGATTCCACCTGTGATCTGTTGTTTGTTTGTTTATTTTTAAAATTACAATATGTTCTTTGTTTGTATATTTTTTTAATTATCATCTGTTCTTTGTTTATTTATTTTTAAAATTACAATCTGTCTTTTACTAAAATACTAGCCTGGTTAAAACCAGACCCTTGTCCTTCACTTCGCTTTGTACTAGGGTCTGGGACTTCTCCCATAGAGAACGATTTCTCCGGTAGATTTTTGACCGGACCAATCAGAGAACAGAAGGCAGAGTTTTGTTAGTTTAGCCTGGCGAGGTCCAGGCTATTCAGATAAATTGCTCAGAAACCACTAGGTAGATATTTTTTCTGCTACCAGTGTGTAATTATATGGCTCTAATTTACTGACTGTTGGCCTGGATGAAACATTTGAGATAAAATTCGATTTTTAATTTATTTTCGTAGCGCACCCGAGGCTGTTTGGAAAATGTCAAACCGAAACAATTTAAATCCAGCAGATTTGACCATTTCGTGAATTAATTTAGGAACTGTTAAGCTCAGGAACACTTCTGATATAACTTCAGCTAAGAAATGTATTTTTTCTCAGCAAAGAAATAATAGTTTTTTACCTTGTTTTCTTGAAAATTCCTTCGTGGCGGCAGCCATTTTAACTGACGACGTCAGTCGACGTCGTTCAAAACTCCGCCTTCTGTTCTCTGATTGGTCCGGTCAAAAATCTACCGGAGAAATCCTTGTCTATGGGAGAAGTCCCAGACCCTAGTACGAAGCGAAGTGAAGGACAAGGGTCTGGTTTTAACCAGGCTACTAAAATACTGTAACGATAAAAAATAGAATACAAAATACAACAATAAAAACACAAATAACAAAGAATAATATTTTGAATAAAACTATTTCCAAGATGTAGTTTTAGACTTGATTAAGCAATAAGGATTAATCAAGGTATAACTTGTCTAAAATAAAATAATTATTGATATAATAATAATAATAATAATAATAATAATATTAATAATGATATAAGAATAATTGATTTGTATCAAATGTGTAACAATTTAAATCATGTTTAGCCAACGTTGCACTGATGTCATCAGGTCCTCTCCTCCAAAAAGGGCTTCAGTTTCACTGTTGGTGTTTCATATCAGCACATACAGTCAGTAAATGTCCAGCATCTCATCTATCTATCTATCTATCTATCTATCTATCTATCTATCTATCTATCTATCTATCTATCTATCTATCTATCTATCTATCTATCTATCTATCTATCTATCTATCTATCTATCTATCTATCTATCTATCTATCTATCTATCTATCTATCTATCTATCTATCTATCTATCTATCTATCTATCTATCTATCTATCTATCTATCTATCTATCTATCTATCTATCTATCTATCTATCTATCTATCTATCTATCTATCTATCTATCTATCTATCTATCTATCTATCTATCTATCTATCTATCTATCTATCTATCTATCTATCTATCTATCTATCTATCTATCTATCTATCTATCTATCTATCTATCATCTTATATCTATCTATGAATGTCACTGGTGGTGTTTTACCATTTCTTAACACTGTATTGATCTGGAGAATAAAAACAAAGCCTCTTGCAAGTAGAAATGCAGAAATGTTTTAATCTCACTTATTTTCCTTTCTATAATTTATATATATTATTTATTTTTATATATTTTTGTTTGTTCTTTGTTGTTTTAGTGAGTCAAATAGGTTCTTCTCATTGTGAGCATTTCATTGTACTGTTGACCTTGTTTTAATCTGCATTTGATAACACCATAAAAACTTGAAACGTTATTTTTTTGTTGTTGAGAAAATAGCCCCCCCTGATGGACATATGAGGAGCCGCCACTGCTGATATGTGGAGACGTTTCAATAGACACACATGCATCATGGATCGGAAATCTGCAGTTTGGATTGAAAAAATCTGATGCGTAAATGATGCTGGTATTGGAGGCCAATACAGATATCGGCACGGACCCATCCCTACTTCGTACCCAACCCTGGGCTGCAATGGGCAACCCCATAATTATGGCACTAGGGCAATGACCTCCCACATGCTAACATACATGGGCTTTGACTGCGATGGCTGGGAATCGAACCCAGGTCAACTGCTTGGAAGGCAGCTATGCTCACCACTGCACCACCATCGCTAAAAAAGCTGTGGCCATATATGTATATATATATATATATATATATAAATATAAATATATGTATATATCATGTACACTCTCTCTCTGCACCCTAGAAACCCAAACAATCAGGCCAGGTTTTTTTATACCTCTTTTTGCTTCCTTTCACCTGATCCCATTGCAAATAGATTGTGTGCTGGAATACTTGTTTAAAAAAATAATGCTGGGAAAATATTAAACATTGAAATTGTGATTAATCACAATATTTTTTGATTAACCATGATTAATTGCATTACTATGGACAAAATTAAATTGGGACTCAAAGATGTTTAGAGCATTTTTAAGGTACTGTTTTATATAAAACAGGTTCAATGCATTTAAAAAAAATGAAAATTTTAACAGCAGTGTTCCTCCTAGCTTGTTATGTTTATGCCATCATGTTTAGCAACTTTTAATAAAACCAGGATGAGTTACAACATTTAATTTCCCTTTGGGATTAATAAGGTGTTTTTGAACTGAACCGAAACATTCCTGCTATGAGTTTTGGTATTTTTGGCTTTTCCGTCCATGTTTTTCAATAATAAAACTAACAAAGACAAAAGTTTCTGAATCGCTCTTAGTCTGGTCCCTCACTTTGTCCGCACCAACAGGACTTCTGGGATCACTGGGACACGCAAACACCTCCACCACGATAAGGTGGCGATTCACCGGGGTGAGGAGAAGGGGTGGGGGAAGGGGTGGGGGGGATGTCTGTGTCTATGTCTGTCTATGTCTGTGTCTGTCTGAGTCTGTGTCTATGTCTGTGTCTATGTCTATGTGATGACCAGTGAATAAATTGGTCTAAACTGTGGTAAATGGACTGTACTTGTATAGAGCTTAACCATAGTTTCCGGTGAAAAACCTACACGGCACGACGGTAACAGAGTCGGCTGTCATCACCGTGCTGCAGTTAAAAAAAAAAAAAAGATAATCCAAAACAAATTTAAAGTCACTGGTCGGTGTTGTAAAAGTCTGTGTTTGTGTGTGTGTGTGAGGTCTGTGTGTCTGAGTCTGAGTCCGTGAAGGGAAGAGCATTCAGTTGGAAGCGTTTTTATTTTTCTTCCAACTGTCAGGCTTTCGGAGACCAAAGAAATGTCGTGTTTTCTTCCAGAAAGATTTCTTTGTCTCTCTGGGCTGAACCTCGGTCATCTCGGGCAGGGATGTGGT
>JBBPBX010076563.1:0-12119 GCA_038048925.1 Garcialebias charrua | reverse complement strand
TACATTTAATTTTTTTAGTTATTAATAATAACTAATGCATTCTGTTTTTGGTCTGTAAAAAAGACCTAGCTCATAAAAAGAGCTTTTTCTTTGTTGTGTGTTTCAATAATTGATTTCCCACACTTTAAGAGTTTGCTTTCTCATGTTTTGAAAAGTTTTTTTAATAATAATAATAATAAAATATGAATTCAATTTATAACGCACTTTTCATTAATGAAAATCTCAAAGTGCTACAAGGAGCAACAGAATTAAATGACAATAAAACAAATAATAAAACAATTAAAATCAATAACAATATCAGCTAAGATCAAAAGTAGAATCATGAGGAGGTAGAGTATGCTTGGTCGAAAAGAAAGGTCTTCAAGTCGCTCTTAAAGTCAACCACAGACTGTGGGGCTCTTAGACATTCAGGAAGAGAGTTCCACAGGCGGGGGGCAGCCACACTGAAAGCCCGGTCTCCCATGGTCTTTAATTTGGTTCTCGGAATGTGAAGGAGATTGCTGTTCTGTGACCGCAGCGAACGGGTGGATGAGTATGGAATGAGAATATCCTTCAGATAATCTGGTGAAGTTCCGTGTAAGCATTGATGTGTAATGAGAGCAGTTTTGTACTGAATTCTGTAGGCGACAGGAAGCCAATGAAGGTTATGGAGAATGGGCGTAATATGTTCAAATTTACGAACTCTCAACAAGATCCTTGCTGCACTGTTTTGAATATATTGAAGTTTCTGAAGGTTTTTGCCAGGGATTCCAATAAACAGGGAGTTGCAGTAGTCGAGCCTGGAGGAGACAAAAGCATGGACGAGCTTCTCAGCATCGGAAAAAGTTAGGGATGGGCGAAGTCTGGAGATGTTTCGAAGATGGAAGAAGCAAGTTTTAAACAGATGCTTAATGTGATTTTCAAATGTAAGATTGGAGTCCATTTTTATTCCAAGATTAGTAACAGAGGTGGAGAGGGGGATGTCTTGTCCAGAAAAGGAAAGTCTTGTTATAGGAGATGTTTGTACCTGGTGAGGGGTGCCAATCAGTATGGCCTCAGTCTTGGAGCAGTTTAATTGAAGAAAGTTCTGATTCATCCATGCCCTAATTGCCTCCAGGCAGGCAGAGAGGGCAGTGAGTGAAGATGGAGATGACAAGGTGGAAGATGAGGATGCTCCAGTCCTGATGTAAAGCTGTGTATCGTCGGCATAACAGTGAAAAGAAATGTTGAACTGATTAATAATTTGACCTAAAGGCAGCATGTAAAGGGAAAACAGCAGGGGCCCCAGAACCGACCCCTGAGGGACACCACAGGAGACACAAACTGTCTGGGACGTGGCGTTGCCAAGACTAACACATTCCAGCCTATTGGAGAGGAAAGATTTGAACCAGTCCAGGACTGTGTCGCAGAGACCGACCTCCACATGAAGACGGTGGAGGAGGATACTATGGTCCACAGTGTCGAAGGCTGCAGTGAGGTCAAGGAGGACAAGGATGGAGGGAGAGCCAGTGTCAGCAGCCAAGAGGACATCATTGGTAACCCTCAGCAATGCAGTCTCTGTACTGTGAGCTGCCCTGAATCCAGACTGGAACTTCTCATACAGGGAGTGTTGTTGTAGGTGATCCTGCAGCTGAGCAGCAACAGCTTTTTCCAGCACTTTAGACAGAAAAGGGAGGTGTGAAATTGGGCGGTAATTTGAAAAAATGTCGGGATCCAAATTAGATTTTTTCAGAAGAGGCCTAATGATGGCGGTTTTTAGAGGCAGTGGAACATGACCAGATTGTAGAGACTGATTTATTATTTGAGTGATAAGTGGGCCTATTGCAGAATGATTGGTTTTTATGAGAGAAGAGGGGAAAGGATCCAGGGCGCAGGATGAAGGCTTCATTTTCTTGATGATGGCCTCCACCTCACTCTGAACAACTTCGTCAAAGCTGTTTAGGGTCCCAGAATGCAGACGGGTGGGTGGCACACTGAGAACGGGGAGGTTGTGGAGCTGAGATCTGATAGTGTCAACTTTGGTTTTAAAAGATGAAAGAAACAGGTCGCATTTTTGAGCAGAGTCCTCAAGAGTTTGCTTAATGGGATTAAGCAGACGAGTGATTGTGGAGAAGAGCTGTTTAGAGTTTCCAGGGCAGGTGTTGATGATGTTAGAATAATATTTGGAGCGTGCTTCTTTAAGAGAATAGGCGTATGCTTTCTGATGTTCTTTATATGCCTGCTTATGCACAGACAGACCAGATGATTTTACACGTCTCTCAATAGCACGGCCAGTTGCCTTCATCTTGCGCAGCTCATCAGTGTACCAAGGAGCTGAGCGCGAGAAAGACACCAGTCTTGTCTTTAAGGGGGCGTGTAGGTCCAGGAGCTCCCGAAGAGATTGGTTGTAGTAATCCACAGAGTCATCTGCAGAAGGATGATTGACAGCGGTCAGTGTGTGAAGATCAGCAGACAAAACATCAAGGGAGATGTTTTTAAGGTCACGGAACTGGATGGGTCGTTTTGGATTTGAAGCAGGCGAAGATGAAGGCACTTCCAGGGAGATGACCCTGTGGTCTGAGACACCCAGGTCATATACAGATAAGTTATTGATGAGTACAGTGTCTGTAATCACCAAATCCAGAGTATGCCCCCTGCTGTGCGTAGGGGCGTCAACATGTTGAGTGAGATTAAGAGAGTCCAGAAGAGACTTAAAATCTGTTGCCAGAGGTGAAGAAGAATTGTCCACGTGGATATTTAAGTCGCCAAGAAAAATAGTCTTCACAGGGGAGGTGCAGAAAAAGGTGAGGAGGTCATGCATCTCTGAGTTAAATGAAACATGCGGTTTGGGAGGTCTATAAATTAATATAACATTCATCAGGAGTGGGGCTTTGAAGCTGAAAGCCAGACATTCAAAAGAGGAAAAGTCCTGAGAAGACAGATGAGACAATTTTAAATTACTGCGGTAGATTACAGCCAGACCACCACCGCGGCCAGTGCTGCGGGCTCTCTGCAGATAACTGTATCCAGAGGGACACGCCTCATTCAGAGAACTGAACACCTCTGGTTGGTGCCACGTCTCTGTAAGACACATGAGGTCCAAGTCCTTCTCCAGAATGTGATCATGAATTAAACATGACTTGTTGGAAAGAGACTGCACATTGAAAAGTTCTAATTTAATACCAGTTGGAATAGGAGCTTTTTGAACCGGTTTAAGCAGACTGAAGTCCACTCCACGTTTTCCTCGCCACTTCGTGCGCAGAGGACTACAAAGGCCTACAGACGCAGCGTTCTGATGACGCCATCGAGGTGCGACACGTCTCTCAGTCCAGACAGCACTAATCGAATCAGAGTTCGTTTGAGAATAAACAGTTTTCTTTCGAGAGCTTCTATGGATGTAACGAGGTCTACGCAGAAGTCCCAGTTGTTTGATGGTGGAAATAGAAGGAGGAATGGAGCAGTTGTTAAGTTCAAACAACTGCGAAGCGGAATACGTCAACATCCACGAGCCGGAGGAGGCTAGCACAGAGCTAGCCGCTAGCAGCAGGCCCACGGCTCCGAGAAAGATATACAAGAAGCAAAGAGATGTAACTCGAACGAGCATTACCTTGAAGGAGTACAGGAGAGAGTCCAGAACAGTCCAGAGGACACAGGAAGTTGAGAGAGGCAGCAGGTAAGCGAACAATAAGTGCAGCTACGTGATACTCGAAGCTAAATTTGTGTTGAAGCTAGCGGGAGCTAGCAGCCCCTACTATTATTAAAATTCCGGTTAGACTAGTAAATTTTTCTATTTAATGACTCCAGCAAACAAGTCAAATCTTGGCTTCGCCACGATCTCCCATCCTGAGCAAGCACAATGGCATCAGTGGAAAGGAAAAACTCCCTTTTAGAAGGAAGAAACCTCTAGCAGACCCAGGCTCAGGACAAGCGGTCATCTGCTTTGACCGGCAACTTATAATGTTTGCAGATCCACAACGCAGTCAGAAAAGACAGTTGCTCTAAAACTAACTAACTAAAACACAAAACTTAATCACAGAAAGGTAGAAATGTTTTGGTAAAAGAAGTTACCTTTCTCTTTTTAAATTATTTTATTTTTAGTTAAACCTCTTTAAGTTTTTTATTATTTTAGTTTAAATTTCTTTAAGTTGTATTTTTATTTTATTTTAGACTTCTTTAAGTTATTTTTATTTTTTGTTTAAACTTCTTTGTTTTTAAACTATTTTAGTTTAGATTTCTTTAGGTTTTTATTATTTTTAGTTTAAATTTCTTTAGGTTTTCAAATTAATTTAAAACTTCTTGAAGTTCTTTGAATTATTTTTGTTAGAAAGTTTTCGAGTGTTTAAATTAGTTAAAAAAAAACTTCATTAAGTTTTTTAATAATATTTTTCAAAATTATTCTAAAATCTTTAAAAAAAAAATTCTTTTTCAGTTTAAATTCTTTAAGCTTTTTAAAATTCTTTAATTTTAGTTTAAATCTTTTTAAGTTTTAAATTATTTTACTCTACTGCCCACAAAAACTTTTTTCAGATGAGCCTGATTTGTTGTAAAGGCTGCAAAGTGGTGTGGGCCCATTTGTAATGGCTGTTTTTTTCCTACTATGTTTAGACCCAGAGGTTTTTTTCGGGCCAATCATATGCATAATGTTAAACAGTTTTAAATGATAAAACAGGGCAGACATGTTAGGGTATTTTAAAGTTGCACTATGTAAGTTTCTGTTGTGCTCAGGACTTAGAAATATTTTCAGCAGGGAAAAGTATTCTGCTCCCTCCCCCTCAGAGCCATATATGACTCTGAGGGGGAGCCATAGTCCGTGCTCTGCTGAACTTGAGTTCTGCTCTGCCTCCTGCTACATGTCCGCTCGGAGCCGCTTCAATATTCTGTGTTTATATGTTAATAAAACATTCTAAAAAATAAAATAAAACCACGAAGCACTGGTCCAACAACACAAAAACAACCTGAATTCAGCAGAGCTTCATGCAGCCACGTTGGACATGATTTAATTCGCTCGTGACTTCCTCATTTCTGTCAGGTCTGGAATGTCTGGAATGCTCCGCCCCCACTACATGTCCTGTGGCAGACGCTGCGAAGTTCTGTGATTATATGTTAATAAAACATTCTAAAAAATAAAATAAAACCATGAAGCACTGGTCCAACAACACAAAAACACCCTGAAATCAGCAGAGATTCACGTAGCCACGTTGGACATGATTTAATTCTCTCGTGACTTCCTCATTTCTGTCAGTGTAGGTCTGGAATGTCTGGAATGCTCCGCCTCCACTACATGTCCTGTGGCAGACGTTGCAAAGTTCTGTGATTATTTGTTAATAAAACATTCTAAAAAATAAAATAAAACCATGAAGCACTGGTCCAACAACACAAAAACACCCTGAAATCAGCAGAGCATCACGCAGCCACGTTGGACATGAGTTTTTTTTAGCTCGTGACGAATCCATTTCCTATTTCCTGTCAGTGAAAGATGAAGCGATCACTTGACTTTTGGCAAAAAAACAAAAGAAAAGTCCAGCTCTGGGATGAAGAAGGGATATTTAATACATTTGTGTCACATACAAAACAGTCCTGCATCGCTTTGCAATCCTTTGAATGAGAACGTGCGCGGCGCTGGGGCTGGGACAGGCGGGGGCGTGGGTTGGGGCGTGACAAACAACTCTGTTTTTATTGGCTGGTCATTGTCCGGGTCACTCTGTGTTTTTAGTGTTTTTATAAATGCTGATAGAGAAGCAAGGGGACTATAGTTTTTTTCAGAGATTACTTTGTCTAACATCAGTCTGTCAGTAGATAGTGACAGAGTGAAGAAATATGTTAAAAATATATTGTTAGAAGTTACAGATTGCATTACTAAGTTACATAGTGCAGCTTTAATGTTTATCATCTAAAAACTTATAACATGAAACAAGTATCTGTTCACTCCCTGAGAAATATTTGTCTTACACAATACTTGTTTATTGAAGAAACAGAAGATCAAAAGAATGTCCTTTGTTTCAAAGACCAGTTGTTCCAGACTCAGTTTCAAACTGAGATGCTCAAAAGAATGTTTTATTGTTTCAAGACCTGTTGCTTCAGTTTTAGCCAAAACTCAAAAACACCTATTGTGTGAAAATTGTTTAATAGAATAGAATATATCTTTATTGGCATCGTCGTTGTACCGGGGCACAAAACATTGCAATTAGCGCACGCACCATCCTTAAGAGGGGACGTACGCACGGAAGCCGCAGCAGAAATTAATCTGCGCCGCCAAACAATCAGATATGGAAAAAAAGGAAGGTTACAATAGGATAATCATTGATATTCAAAAAAAATCTATCACATTTTGTCTTAGGACATTCTATGATACAGCTCAAGCACAGATAAGACAAATCACATGTTGCATTTTGGTGGCGGAGCAGTGAGATAAGTCTGTGAGCAATCGTCCAGATAGAGCACAGTTCTGCAGATGGACTCAGCCGCTCATCTGAATGCACACAGAGAGCTCTCGGGAGGTGTGTGTGTGTGTGTGGGGGGGGACAGTTCTTTCCAGTAGCTTCAGACTCCAGGAGAGATTTGCAGTCAGCCTTTGTTCAAGGTTACTTGGGGTGTCCCGATTAGATTAGTTGATTTATTTATTTTTCAGGGCAGGCTACAGTGTACTTTTACTATTTAGCCTTGAGTCCAGGTGCTGTCTGAGTCCAATTCGTCCAAATTATGTGGGCTTTCATTCAACCTGAGCTACAGGTCTCCCTCTCCTCCCTGATGTAGCCCGCTCGACTGTAAACGAGTCCCAAACCGCACCGCAGTTCTGCGGTCGTCCACGACCGTTCCCATTGTGCGATTCAGCTCAAACAACAGCTGGTTCATTGAGGTCACAGCTCGGATCAAAGAGTCGTTCTGAGCAGGAAGTTTCGACAGCGCGTTGATTGCCGCGGAAGTCTTCCTTAGTTTCCAGTAGCAGAAGCCCCCGCACAAGCCAAAGAGCAGCGCAGCTGCTACCATAAATCCAATTATCCACAGATCTTCCACGTCCTCAACCGGAAGAACGGTCAGACACATCATTTCCCCACTCTCCCACGAATCCATGATATACCCGGCCGCATGCGTGTCGAGGGGGCACGCCGGTTCTCCTGGTCCGGAGCGCTTTGTGAAAAAAAAAGTATTGATAGAGGAGACAGCCCACGCGATTAAATCCATGTTCCAAATTGCTTCGAGTGAGCACTGAAGAGTTGCAGACGAGACAAAGAGCAAAAGCAGGGAGGAGGAAAACTTTAGGGCAGGAGAGGAGCAGAGAAGCGACCTGCTTCGCCAAGAGCCGGAAGTAAAGAACCTGTTTTGTTCCCACCCACCAAGCAAATAAAAGGTGGATGTCGGCTTTTCCAACTCAGACTCGTTCTCTGACTGTTTTAGGAGAACGGTCCCACTTTGCAAAGTTCTATAACCACTGTTAACTTGTCATTTGTGTGTGTTTCATTTTAGTAGAAGTTGCTGCAGGGTTTGGTTTGAGAAAACCCATCAAGTTTAAAAGAGAGATGTGAATCGACCACGATTACAAGAGGGACACGATTTGAGGATAAAATTGAATTTCAGACCCTTCATCTGTTTCTGGAGGTTAAACACGTGTGAAAACTGGCAGCTGTCCACAAACCTTCTCTTTGTAAAGGTTTCTTGTAAATGTATAATAACTGTCAATATGAGAAAAATTTGTACAGCTTTTGTTTCTTACTTGAATGTTTTTTTCCTGACCTGTCTTCATGACCCACTGACACAGGCAATGAATAACTTTAATCTTTTATTACAATCAGTCTTTCATTTTTCTCTTAAAAAAAAAGAAAATATTGCAGACAGAAACCAAGAGAGGACATGCTTGGAAATGAATCTTCTGGTGTCATCAGTTTACACTGTAGCCTTTTTGACCATAGGCAAACTTTTATTTCAAACTCCAGCAGATTAAATTGATTAAATCAAAGGTAGAGACCCCAGGTGGCAACAATGTGTTCATAAATACTCAGTGAAACTGCAACAGAAAATTTACCTTTGTTTTATGTCATTTTAATTTTAATTTTATTTTTTAGTTGCCAACTCGCCACAGCCCAGTAAGAAATCTCTCTACCAGTATTGTGTTGTTTATTGATGGGACAATTGGTCATCTCCTCACTCTGTATTTAATAACTGTTTTGAGTATTTATGATATTTAAATTATTTCCTGAGAAAATTAACTTTTCATAGACAAAACAAACATGAACTCATCTTAAGAGGATGACCATAGTTACTGTAAGTGAGATTAAGTTCTAAGTGTGTTCTTTCTTGGCCTTTGTAAAAAAAAATCTTGTTTTTTGTGAAGTAAAAATTACATCCATCCATCCATCCATCCATCCATTTTCGTCCGCTTATCCGGGGTCGGGTCGCAGGGTAGCAACTTAAGTAGGGAGGCCCAGACTTCCCTCTCCCCAGCCACTTGGAGCAGCTCCTCTGGGGGAATCCCAAGGCGTTCCCAGGCCAGCCGAGAAACATAGTCCCTCCAGCGCGTCCTGGGTCTTCCTCTGGGTCTCCTCCCGGTGGGACATGCCCGGAACACCTCACCAGGGAGGCGTCCAGGAGGCATCCTAACCAGATGCCCGAGCCACCTCAACTGGCTCCTCTCGATGTGGAGAAGCAGCGGCTCTACTCCGAGTCCCTCCCGGATGACTGAGCTTCTCACCCTATCTCTAAGGGAGAGTCCAGACACCCTGCGGAGAAAACTCATTTCAGCCGCTTGTATCCGAGATCTCGTTCTTTCGGTCACAACCCAAAGCTCATGACCATAGATGAGGGTGGGAACGTAGATCGATCGGTAAATTGAGAGCTTTGCCTTTTGACTCAGCTCTCTCTTCACCACGACAGACCGGTACAGCGCCCGCTTCACTGCGGATGCTGCACCTATCCGCCTATCGATCTCACGCTCCAGTTTTCCCTCATTCGTGAACAAGACCCCGAGATACTTAAACTCCTCCACTTGGGGCAGGACCTCCTCCCCGACCCGGAGAGGGCATGCTACCCTTTTCCGGCTCAAGACCATGGCCTCAGATTTGGAGGAACTGATCCTCATCCCGGCCGCAGCCGATTTTATTTATTACATTTTATTATTTATTTGTGCTGCTGTTCGACGTAATGCTTTATGCTTCTAGTGCTTAGTGTATGTTTAGTTGATGTTTGTCTTAGTTCATAGATCTAATGACTGTTTTTATTTTACATTTTATTGTTGGATGTAACTGGGACCGTGTGTACATAATTTTGTTCCACCATGGGGTGCGAATGACGAATAAAGAACCTTGAATCCTTGAATTATTTCAAAGTCACGACTAAAGTAAAGTGATATTTTTTTCATCAGAAATCAGGACAATCATGACGGCAGCTGACTGAACCTGAAAGTGTCACAACAAAAGCATCCATCAAAGATTTTTACTGTTATAGATCTTCTCCAGTTGTCTTGAGAACATTAATGAATGATGTAACACAAGAACCACACGTTCCTTCACCAGAACAATCAAGATTAGTTTGTTCATCTAAAACTAATTTATTTTAGGTATTTTCAGAAAACAAATGTCTCCTTTTCTTTATCATGTATCTTATCTTAAAAATGTTTTACAAGATAAAGGACCGGTGTTCACAATAAAATTTAAGGAGAAAAACAAAAACTTTTTTTTCCCTCCATTCACACATTCAAACAAAAACACAGATATATCCATGCCACTGGCAGAGATGTAGACAATACATAACAATATATATTTTCCCAGAACAGATGTAACTTTTTGAATAATACCATTTGCATGTTACTTTCAGTTATTAGCCATTTCTGCATGCGATTAGCATTTCATGGTGTCAGATGCACAAGAAAAAAATCTAAACACCTTAATTTTTGTTTTGGCTTCTATTTCTGAAAAGCTCTTTATCGTATGTCTGCATTTTTTTTTAAGCTTCACATTACAACGTGGTTTTACAATTATCTATATTTTTTATTTTGGCCCAAAACTCATGCTTTGTCCACACAGATGCACAGTTTTCCTAAAGCAATTGTTGTTTATAACAATTATTCTTATAACACAGATGCATTTGTAGAAATGTCTTCATCCAGGTGTGAACACCCAAAGTGATCCAAAACACTGTAGCAACCATGCCAGGCCTGCATGTGGCGCTGTAACGCTGCCACAAAAATACACCACAAACAGGAAACAACGTATCCACCTTATTCCTAGCCCCCATGATGCCTTGCGCGAATTATGGGAACGACTTCCGCCGGAAGTGAGAGCAGCAGTTAAAGCCCAGTCTACTGGCTGTATTTTTCACGTTTTTTTTTTTTGTTTTGTTTATTTCTAATTAATTGCAATGGTTACTTCGTGTTGGGTCAGTGGGTGTTGCTGTCGGGTAGACGTTTGTTCAAAGCGCAGTTTTCACTTCATCCCAAAAATAAGTAAACGTGAAGGATTTATCTCCATCGGACGAGCTGACAGCTGCCCCTCCTCTGTCTGATCTGCTCTCGAAGACGTCGTGTTCAGATCACGTTTTCTCCGGTAAACAAAATATTCTACATAAATCATTTTGTGAAACAATTTCAGAACAATGTGAGAGTATAATTTTCTCTGTGTTGGAGCTGTTGTTGTTTTTTTCTTCATGATTTAGCACCGTCTACTAGCTGTGGTTAGCTTAGCATGTAGCGTTAGCATCTGTTAAAGTATTTACTAAACAAATCTGTGGATAAATAATATAACTACATGTGTGTGTAATACATTTGCAGTACATACATATATATACTGTGTGGATGTGTATACTGTATATACAGTATATACAGTATTTTCTGGTGTATAGGTCGCACCTGTGTATAGGTCGCACCACCCAATTCTTGCCAAAGAATTGGAAAAATCCCTAAATAGGTCGCACTGGTGTATAGGTCGCACCTACATTTAGCTCTGCTGCAAATGTCTGCCACAGGAGCGCACAGCAAGGCTTTTAAGAAGATTAACACTTAAAAACAATTGTTTGTTTGATAAAAAATTATAGCAAATATGTGTCTGAGCTGAACTTTTCCTTAATAAATGAACGTAATTGTGAAATGAGCTGGATTTTAAAATTTGTTTCACCGAAAGTGATAAAAAGCCATATATAGGTCGCACCTGTGTATAGGTCGCAGGCCTTGAAAAAACCATAAAAAGGTGCGACCTATACACCGGAAATACGGTACATACATACTGCACATACATACTGTATTGTTTGTACTGTTTTGATTGTAGGTCCCTGTTACTCTCATGTGAATAAAGTAGTAGCAAACTTGGTCTTATTTTAGACTTTGTGATGCAAACATGACAGTTTATTCTTTTTTTTTAAGGGTACAGACGAGTGAAGGGCCAAGTTCCATCGTCTTGGATTCCGGAGGGGTTGGCTGCTTGCTCCAGTCGTCCAGTGGTCGTCCAGTGGTCGTCCAGTGGTCGTCCAGTGGTCCCACATGATTAGGAATCTGTTCCAGTTTGTTTAAAATCAGAAACTGCCCATCATTTCTTGTTGAAGAGTGTATTTGACCTGGTATTTATTCTGGTATTTATTCTGCAGCCAATCATTTTCATTAAAAGACATCAAATCACCCACAGTTCTCATATTGTATTCAGTTTCAAATGTTTTTAGTTTATAATTATAGCTTTTATTCTGAACTTTATCAATCTCCTCCCGGAGGAGGAACCATACAGCAACATGCATGTTTTTAAGTTTTGTACTTGTCAATAAAAAACTAAACTGGTAAGTTGCCAAAAAAAAATCACATCTAGTTTTTTTATTTGCAGTAGAACTTCTCATTAGACATTAAACAACGTATCTTATTGAAATAAAGAAGGTGAAACACAGCAACACCAAATGTACTTCAAACGCAGATTTATTTATAGAAATTATATTTTCACTCATTTGTTGCTGTGGTACATAACTGCACACAAACTTCTGGACCAACTGGAGCGTCATCCATCCATCCCTGTCATCCATCCATCCCTGGAACTCACCTTATGCAGAAATATAACAGAAAGGAGGAAAGTAAAAGTACAGTATACAAACGTTAGGGTTCATTTATGAACACACACAAACACACACACCTAGATTATATATACTGTATAACTAAACAGACACACACATATATATATATATATATATATAAATTC
>JBBPBX010076562.1:0-17081 GCA_038048925.1 Garcialebias charrua | reverse complement strand
TGTTGATCTGTTTCATGTTGCTGCTGATCTGTTTCATGTTGCTGCTGATCTGTTTCATGTTGCTGCTGATCTGTTTCATGTTGCTGCTGATCTGTTTCATGTTGCTGCTGATCTGTTTCATGTTGCTGCTGATCTGTTTCATGTTGCTGCTGATCTGTTTCATGTTGCTGCTGATCTGTTTCATGTTGCTGCTGATCTGTTTCATGTTGCTGCTGATCTGTTTCATGTTGCTGCTGATCTGTTTCATGTTGCTGCTGATCTGTTTCATGTTGCTGCTGATCTGTTTCATGTTGCTGCTGATCTGTTTCATGTTGCTGTGTTCATTCGTGCCCATCTGCTCATACAGACTCATGTTCGTGCTGCTGTTTGGAGTAATGTTTTTATGATATTAGTGCTTAGTGTATTTTTAGTTGATGTTTTTCTTAGTTCATATTTTAGATGTTATTACTGTTCTTCTTTTACATTTTATTGTTGGATGTAACTGGGACCCTACGTACAAAATTATTATTTTTTTTGCTGATTGACAAACTCTGACTCTACCAACTTCACCACGTGCCGACACAAATCTGCCTAAAGATAAAAAATATATATATATTTGTATTTTGTAGAAAGCTACAGAATTTCCCATGCCTGGTTCTCAGAAATCCTTGCTCTGCATGTTTTCATGTCAACACACGTCGTGTGATTCCTAAAATCATAAAAGGACACCTCCCTGCTGCACATGTGACGTCTACACCACTGCGTGGGGCCTGGCTCCATCATAAACAGACTCCCTCCGGGCGGTGTCACTGCACAGTCAGAAGACGGCTCGATGGTTGCTGAGGGTAGTTAGCTTTGTTGAAACTGAGCCGTGACCTGGCTCCGCGGTAACGTCCTGACCTTTGTCTGTACTAGTTGCTTGAAGCCACATGTTTAAAGAAATGTCTCCAACAGAGTGGTAACAGTTCTTCTGCATATTTACTGTACATGTAAAACCTTTAGTGCAGCTGACATGTTGAAATGTAAGTGCACACTTTTCCTACACATGCTCAGATAAAAGCTACAAGTTCTGCAATAGATTTAGTTTCATTCCAGGTTTAAGGCTAAAATGATCTTCTGTTGAAATCTGACGGAGCTGTGGCTGTTTGGTCACACTTAGAAAATAAATATACTCTGCTATTTCATGTGATGTTGACGTCAAGCTCTGAGTGTGTGTTGCTGACGAAGCTCAGCTCCAACATCAAACTTCAGCTCAGTGTCTGTAAAACTGAGCGAGTTACACTTGTAGTGTTGGCGGCGGTCTGTAAGCTGTGCTGGCCGTCGAACAGGGGTCAAAGGTTATGGATGTTTTTATTACTATGGCTGAGATTCTTAACTCTGCCCATGAATCATATGTTTGGGTTAGCAGGGACCGCTGGGCGAGGCGCTGGGCGAGGCGCTGGGCGAGGCGCTGGACGAGGCTGTCGCTTCGAGGACGCCTCCCAGTCTGTTGCTCGGCTGAACTGATAAGGTTATAAAACAATCTGCACAGACGGCTCGCAGCATAGTCTTGTGACTGATCTTCATGTGTACTTCCTGTATGTCTGTGTGTACTTCCTGTATGTCTGTGTGTACTTCCTGTATGTCTGTGTGTACTTCCTGTATGTCTGTGTGTACTTCCTGTATGTCTGTGTGTACTTCCTGTATGTCTGTGTGTACTTCCTGTATGTCTGTGTGTACTTCTTGTATGTCTGTGTGTACTTCCTGTATGTCTGTGTGTACTTCCTGTATGTCTGTGTGTACTTCTTGTATGTCTGTGTGTACTTCCTGTATGTCTGTGTGTACTTCCTGTATGTCTGTGTGTACTTCTTGTATGTCTGTGTGTACTTCCTGTATGTCTGTGTGTACTTCCTGTATGTCTGTGTGTACTTCTTGTATGTCTGTGTGTACTTCCTGTATGTCTGTGTGTACTTCCTGTATGTCTGTGTGTACTTCCTGTATGTCTGTGTGTACTTCCTGTATGTCTGTGTGTACTTCCTGTATGTCTGTGTGTACTTCCTGTATGTCTGTGTGTACTTCCTGTATGTCTGTGTGTACTTCCTGTATGTCTGTGTGTACTTCCTGTATGTCTGTGTGTACTTCCTGTATGTCTGTGTGTACTTCTTGTATGTCTGTGTGTACTTCCTGTATGTCTGTGTGTACTTCCTGTATGTCTGTGTGTACTTCCTGTATGTCTGTGTGTACTTCCTGTATGTCTGTGTGTACTTCCTGTATGTCTGTGTGTACTTCCTGTATGTCTGTGTGTACTTCCTGTATGTCTGTGTGTACTTCCTGTATGTCTGTGTGTACTTCCTTTATAATAATAATAATAATAATTTTATTTAAAAGTGCCTTTCAGGACACCCAAGGACACTTCACAGCAAGAAACATATCACAGAGATTGTGTAAAAACAAACAACAAGCACAGTGCAGACATCAAGAGAATAAATTGAAATATAAAATACATAAAGGATATAAAATGGAAGATAAAAATACATTTAGTAAAGTTAATGATAAGCTAGTCTAAAGAGATGTGTTTTCAGGGCAGTCTTGAACAGAGAAAGGGAGGTGGTGTTTCGAAGGTCTGGCGGTAGAGCGTTCCAGAGGTGAGGGGCAGAGCAGGTGAAGGCCCTGCTCCCCATGGTGGAGAGGCGGGCAGAGGGTACATGGAGATGTAGTGAAGAGGAGGACCTGAGAGAGCGTGATGGGATGGAGATTTGTAGGAGGTCAGATAGATAAGGAGGGGCAAGGTTGTGGATAGATTTGAACGTGAGGAGTAGAATTTTGAATTTAGGACCACTGGTGACCACTGGGACACCAGTAAAGGTCCCAGTAAAGGTAATAAAAACCAAGTACACATAGACAGAGTGGCCAGTCTTCGTGTGTCAGCTCTTCAGGTTATAATGTCAGTGAATCATGAGAACAGGAGAAGACATCACTGATGCTGCCGTTCTCTGGATCAGAGTCACTGGACGCACTCATTCTGTTTTTTAACTTCAGCCCTTTAGCTTGAGTTTCTAACGCAGTCTGTATTAAACACAGGGAGCTGCTCTTCAGACGTAGACAGCCAGTGGTCATTCTGATGATCCAGCACTGACCCCCAGCAGGAGCACCCCCTACAACAGCAGGGAGGAGGTTTGCAAAGACCAAATGTTCAAAAAGAGCAGCTTGATGGTGAACAGAGCTTTGGAGAAAACTGAAGGTCCATCATTTAGAGTTAGCAGGTCTAAAGGCTGTAGTTTAATGTGGCTGGTGTTTCATGTAGGACGATCTGGACGTGCTGCAGAGGCGTTCAGAGAAGCTCTGCTTTCTAGAGACTTCTCACATTTATATAACGAGGACCTTTATGTTTTCAAAGAGGTAAAATAATCTTTCTATAAAGTCGTGACCGTCAGAGGCTGCTCCTGCCGGGAGCTCCAAATGAAAGTGTGTGCTGGACAGAGGTGACCACAGCTGTGATACCTGACCACCGTAAGCTGCTTAACTTCATTTAGAAATTCTGGATTGAAGCTGTTCAGCAGGTGGTCGGTCTCTCCGACTCCATGTGTCTGAAATCACAGAGACAGCTGCTTCTCACTCTCACGGTTTCACTTTATTTCTACAGCTCCGAGTCACAACAGAAGTCGCCTCAGGGCACGGAACAGAAACATCCATATATAAAAGAATAAGTTAACATTATATATCTTGTTTACAATCAGCTGCACAGTATGATCCAACTAGCGTTGGTTATATTTTCAAATTAGTTTTTCTCTTAAGTCTTCCTGTTGTAGTGTAAACTGTATTTTATTTGTAATAAAAATCAACTATTGAAAATTTCCATGAAGCAGAAATCAACTGCTGAGAGTTCTCCTTGAAGTTTTCTCTGTTGTTCTTAATTACAGTATTATGTTTTTAAATCAAACTTGTCCTTGTGTGGGGGTAGGAGTTTGAATCTGTTTTGTTGCATGGTGACGTGGATATGAGTCCATTTTAAAATGTAAAAAAATCTATTGTTTACTGTTGATAACATCATATTGATGAGCGCTAAGCTGGAACTCTGAAGTGTGAACATGGAGTTCCTGAAGGCGTGCACACAACGGACAGAGAACCAACAGCTGACTGAGACGAACCGTAACCGGCTCCTCCGCATTAAAAACCAGTTTGGAAGTGATTGGTGAGGATCATGGAGACAACAGTGACCAGACTCCATCAAAAGTCTGCACCCATCATTTCTCTTCATGCATCATGCACAGTACATGTATACTACATGGGACATGTATTCCAAAACTGAATACCCTGCCATGTACTGACATGTCACATGTGATAAAAGCAGAACATTAGTGGCTCTGGGGGCCTGTTTGGATACATGACTTGCGAGTGAGCGGATTGGAGCAAAGCAGAGCATGGAGCGGGAGAAGTCAACACTTCATTTTAACCGGTTGCACAATGACGTCAGGCTCGACAGAAGCCGACACATCTTTCTTTTTCATTCAACCTTCATTTAGACCGGTTAATCCCATTGTCTGAAAGTTTGGTAGCAAAGATGGGCAACACGTCCGTTGGTTGGAATTATTTTGGCTGTAAAAAAGACGACGCTGCACAACGACATGTGCAGAACCTGCCTTGCTGCTGTTGCTACCTCTCGAGGTAACACCGCAAATCTTTATCTACACTTAAAAAACACCACATAGTCATTCACTATAGTTGCATGGCTAGAATGACCACGACCAGTGTTTCAGCTTGAAGTAAGCAAAGTACCAGCTGACAGGAATCATTGACCGAACTGTTCGAAGGTACATTGCTTGGCCCAAAAAGTCGCCACTAAAAAAAAAAGGTCACATTAATATTTTGTTGGATCGCCTTTAGCTTTGATCACAGCATCATTCACTGTCATTGTTTCGATAAGCTTCTGCAATGTCACAAGTTGTTTGCTTTATTGGAATCTCTGCTTTAAATAAATCTGACATTGTTTATTATAAAACAGATTGATTTATTGTTTCTGTTTGTTGAAAAATACTTGAGAAGATATTTTAAAAAAATCGCGTTTTAAATCGCAATTGCAATTTATAGGAAAAAAATTATGAGGGAAAACTGGAGCGGGAGATCGATAGGCGGATAGGTGCAGCGTCCGCAGTGAAGCGGGCGCTGTACCGGTCTGTCGTGGTGAAGAGAGAGCTGAGTCAAAAGGCAAAGCTCTCAATTTACCGATCGATCTACGTTCCCACCCTCATCTATGGTCATGAGCTTTGGGTTGTGACCGAAAGAACGAGATCTCGGATACAAGCGGCTGAAATGAGTTTTCTCCGCAGGGTGTCTGGACTCTCCCTTAGAGATAGGGTGAGAAGCTCAGTCATCCGGGAGGGACTCGGAGTAGAGCCGCTGCTTCTCCACATCGAGAGGAGCCAGTTGAGGTGGCTCGGGCATCTGGTTAGGATGCCTCCTGGACGCCTCCCTGGTGAGGTGTTCCGGGCATGTCCCACCGGGAGGAGACCCAGAGGAAGACCCAGGACACGCTGGAGGGACTATGTTTCTCGGCTGGCCTGGGAACGCCTTGGGATTCCCCCAGAGGAGCTGCTCCAAGTGGCTGGGGAGAGGGAAGTCTGGGCCTCCCTACTTAGGCTGCTACCCCCGCGACCCGACCCCGGATAAGCGGAAGAAGATGGATGGATGGATGGATGGATGGAGGAAAAAAATTACAATTAGATTATTTTCCAAAATCGTTCAGCCCTAGTTCAGTCTCTATACAAGTGGTGCGACAGTTCAATTCTCAGTGCTGGTAGTACTAAGTCAGACCCTTCAGGGTGGAGTTGGACTCCTCCAGGGCTGCCTGTTGTTACAGGTTCTGTTCAGAACTTTTATGGACAGAACTTCTCGGTGCATTCAGGAGGTGGAGGGAGTCCGGTTCAGTGTCCTCAGGATTCATCTCTGCTCTTTGCAGATGATGTGGTCCTGTTGGCGTCATCGTGCCGTGATCTTCAGCTCTCACTGGAGCGGTTCACAGCTGGGATGAGAACCAGCACGCACACAAGCACATAATGACGCTGACATACGCAGAGGGCGGGTGGGGGGTGTACTCAAAGGCGGTGAGCAGCCAGCCTGCAGAGGCACTGCAGAGTTCAGATAAAAAACACTCAGTTCATATACAATAGTTCCCTCTGGAGAGATCTGTGCACACTCGGGGTGGGGGCTGCCGAGGACGGCCAAAGACGAATCCAGAGTCCTGAAATGATGACAGATGTTTATTCAGCTGGGCTCCTCTGAAAAGTCCGTGGAATTCCTTCAGTAGAAGAATTGGGAGGGTGAGAGCATCAAGTTTACAAAACTTCTCAGGCGTGTTGAGATAAGGCCAGTCGGGGAGCCGAATGTCAGATAAACACGATAGTTTTGGGAACAGGCAGAACTTTAATGACATCTACCTTCAGTCTGTGTCAGTCCACTCGCTTCTGAAATGTCCAAATTAAAATTACCGTACCAATGGACATTGCCTGAAAAAATCCCTGAGATCTAATCCATTCAGTCAAAAGTCTTGTTTCTCGAGACATGAACCAAGTCATCATGTAAGGCAGGCAGCCTGACCAGGTCCAGATGTGCTGCAGACGTCTTCCTTGTTTGTTGATAGACCAGGAACCAGCCAAATCCAAAAAGCAGGAACCAGTTGTCATAAATCCAATTAAATATGTGTCCTTAAGATCCACAGGTAACAGCAGAGATAGACACATCATCAAGTCTTCAAGTCGATGAGATATCCAGATGTGTGCATGTCAACAGTGCAAATCGTCTCACCTACAGACTGTCTTCTCTTTGAAGAAATGTTATCAGTTGTGTTGAGGGACCAACTGACCAAATTGAAGTCCATAGTTATGATTCAGAAGATTTTGTAGAAGAGAAGCTCTCAGACAGTTTCACAGACAAGACAAAGCAAAAGCAAAGAGACCGAGAGGAGACGTCCGCCCTTGAGAAGAGCAAGTGTTGAAGTGTTGGATGGATGGATGGATATTACTTATGTTGGATGGATGGATATTACTTGTGTTGGATGGATGGATGGATATTACTTATGTTGAATCTACGCGCTTAGCAAAAAGTCAATGCTACAGTTCTTCTGAAGGCTACAAAGATTGTATTTTGTGGGTTTTTCAGCTTTTTTTCTTTGGTAAATTGAAGTAAAATGGATAAAAAGAGCATATCTGCATAATCATTCAACAAAGTACATTGTGGTCAAATTTAAGCTGATATGAATATTTGTTCTGGTTGCAAAAACAAAAGTGCATCAGAGAAGCTCAAGAGGTTTCAAAGTGCATCATATTCAAACAGATCTCCTGAGTCTTGGATCAAAAGTTCAGCTTCTGTTGAGACAACATCAGGATCCATTTCTCAGATTCAGCTGATCGTCGACAGAGACTGAGCAGCTGCTGCAGGACTTTGGAGGACATTGTCCACACTTTCACTCACGGTGGACAAACAGGAAGCGAGCACCAAACAACATTCATACAGCTGAATGTACAGCCTGTAACTGGACAGGACAACCCATCACAGGCAGGGTGCTGACATCTTGTACGGGTGGTCACTTAACGCTCAATCATTCGATTTGGGTGCAACAGGCGGAAATGTAATGGGTTTGACAAAGAGGAGGACAATGGGGCTGCTGGTCAGCATGCAGCAGGAGCTCAGGCAACAGAAGTCTTCAACCACTGGACACACTGCCACTACAACAGCTTTCTTATACTGCTTCTAGTTTAGTGGATTACAAAGAAAGATCACTGTTTGAACTAACATTAAAGAACATCTAACCAGGCTGAGTCGGGTCCTCTGGACAGATTCTTCTGTGTTGAAACGTTTCATCTTCTTCAGTCTGAGACCCTGCAGAAAACTCAGTCTTATAAACAGCACATTTTCATAATGGACCAACCAGTCTGCTGCTGACAGCCAGAACTAGTAGTTCACATGCAAGAGGAGGACCATCAGCCTAGCGATGGATCGTTAGCACCCTGATGGTTGTTTGCTATTCACAGAGGGCTGAGTGATGCTTGCAATAACAGCATTGTAAGAGGGGGACAGTTGAACATGGACACCCCCACCCCTGTTAAAAGAAAATTAAAGAAATTAAATTTCTAATGAATAATAATAATTTTAAAGGACAACACCCACCGTGACAGTAACAATTCACCATATTGGAGAATTACTGTAGTATTTTATGAATTTTATTTTCATTTTTGCATTTGGGCCAGGCGAGGGTTAAAAAAAAAAAAAAACAACCCACTCCCGAATGAATCCGGAAACCTGGCCGAATAGTCCCGAAGGGTCATGCCTTTTGTTACATGATCTCCACCCAGAAGGCAGAAGGTAGGAGTGAGTTTCCATGGAGGTTTATGAGAGAGAGTGCGTTAAAACTGCATATTTCCTGCATATTTCCATTTCCATTTGTGTGTATATGGACCAGCGCTCTGATTTTATTTATTATTTATTTTATAACACCGCTGCGGACCTGTTGCTGCTCTCATTCATTCTGCCCCTGAGGAGCGAGCCGCGAGCGTCTCTGGCTCCTCGTTCTGCTGGTTCCTCGTTCCTTTGAAGTTCCTCGTGCCGGTGTAATTTGCTCCCTCGAGTGTATGCATTTGCTCTCGTCAGCCTTGTTGCGGGAAGCAGTGAAGCACGCGCGCGGGCAGAGCTCAGCTGCGAGGCTGGGTGCCTTTCTGATCACGGGGGGGGGAGAGAATAAAAAGTCGATGCGGAAATGAATGAATTTGTCGCGATCAAACGAATAAAACTAGTATGTCTAAGTGGATGCTCGCTCAGAATATGAGTGAGCGACAGCAGGATTAATTAACACAGGCAGCTTTAGGGAATATTTAAAAATGCTTCCTTTTTCTTTCCCTCGCTCGCCTGTAACTCCAAGGCGTCACTTTGGTGACGTGAATGCCCAAGTGAATGCCCATATATGGAGAGGGGCAGATTTTCCCGGAGCTGCATGCTAAAATCTGCTATAAATCATGAAATAACACATTTAGTGTTATTTCTCCACAATATAAGTAAACGCTCCTGTATTATTTTTAAATAAACTAATAAATATTAATGGCGATGCAATTTGAAAACATGGTGGGTGTTGGGCTTTAAATTAAAGAAGCTCCCATATTGTTCAAAGTTCTGTTAAATTTCACAGCTTTGCTTCATTTGGGCCTGAGGCAACATGGACCCATGTGTTTCTGCAGTAAATCCATGAAGAACACACAAAGTCCTGTCGTCGTCCTCGTTTCCATCCTGCTTCCAGCACCAACAGCTGACTCCACCCAGGCGTTTGCTTCCTGTTTGCCACAGCCGCGTGCTAACTGCTAACTGCACTCTTTAACCAACCAAACGCCTGCGTGGCTGAACAAAGGGAAACTGGACCAGAACCTACTGAGTAATGCAGGGAAACAAGGGCAACAACATCCATGTTTCCTGGACGACAAACACCCTGAAGACTTTTGAAGACAATGGACGATTGTTTTTACAGCAGAGGCGTCCAGCCTCAAAGGAAGTGACAGATCTCATCAGATAAAAATGTTCTTCATTTGTGTGCAACTTCACAATAGATGATCAAATATTGCTTTTTAAAATTCACATCACAAAATGTTGTGAAAATGTTAATAATTTTGAATTACTTAATGTAAAAAAAAAAATTTTTTTTAATTTTGTTTTCTATGGAGTCTTTCTTACAAACTTTTTCTTAAAGAACAGTTTTAAAACTAAAGCCAGTTTAAATTTATAATTATTTTTATTTTTTATTACAAGACATTTTATGAACTTGAATGAAATTGCTCTTTGTTTTTGTTTCTGGCTAAGTTGCCGGTTGTTTCCTTGATCCAATCGTATCACAGTTTGACTAAAAGTGACAGTGCCAGCAGTGTTGACCATTACAACAGAGGATATTCAGCATGGTTGCGTGCTCATGGGTTCCTGGGCAGCTCACAGTGCCTGAGCAGAGTGTGGAACAGGGTCTCCTGTAGCTGATGTAAACCGGGAGCAAAATTAGCTCTGGAGGTCATTCGTCACCCGAGTCATGGCAAGGTTTCCTTCCTTACATCACCCCCCCACCCCCGGTCTCTCTGTGTGTGAAAAGAATACATAGTTCCCACACGCTGGCAAGTATTGCGCAATACCGGGTTTTTCGCCACTCCTAAAGGCAGAAATGGCGGACAAACACACTTGAGCTACCACAGCTAAATACATTACTAGCTTCACCAAGGCTAGCAGTGGTCAGAGTTAAATGAGTTGGAGAAAGAAATCATGGCAGACGAAGCAGACAACTTGTCACAAAGTAGTTACTCTGATCAAAAAGGCGTTCAATTCAGGATCAACTGGACTTTATTTGTAACAGAAAACGTTTCGACTTCTGTCCAGAAGTCTTTTTCAATTGAAAAAGACTTCTGGACAGAAGTCGAAACGTTTTCTGTTACAAATAAAGTCCAGTTGATCCTGAATTGAACGCCTTTTTGATTTATCATGTCCTGGATGACTGAGAATCTTCACCAGCATAGTTACTCTGATATCATTAATTATTTAATTACTACGAGGAGCGCACACCGGCTTCACAGCGCAGAGCTTCACAGCTTTAAATCCAAAAAAGATGTGTAAACTGTCTCAATCATATCTAACCAGCTAAAAAAAGGTTTAACTAAAATAACACACAGCCAGCACAAACAGTCCAGGCTGAACACGGACCAGAACCAGCACTTTGAGTGTTACCGTGTTGGAAGTTAGCATGTCGTTAGCACTGGAGCGGAGGGTCCGTCGAGCTCAGGTCGGACGGCGTGGATCCGTCGCGGCCGCGGGGGCACGTCCCATGGGACCGACGCGTCGCCCGCACGACTTGGCTCCCGTCCTCCTTCTCCCACTGGGACGGTCTCCCCGCCGGTCCCGGCGAGACCGTGAGGAGGCCGTTGTCGCGTTAGCGAGATGCTAAGCTAACCACAGCATGCAAGACGGTGTTGCTAAATAATGAAAAAAAAAAAAACAGCTCTAACACACAGACAGTTGTACTCTAACATTGTTTCACAAAATGATTTATGTAGAATATTTTGTTTACCGGCCAAAAGCACGACGTCTTCTGAGCAGATCCGAGAGAGCGATGGAGCTGCTGTGAGCTTCTCCGATGAGATAAATCCTTCACGTTTACTTTTTTTTTGATTAAGTGAAACCTGCGCGTTGCCCAAACGTCTACCCGACTGGAACACCCACTGACCCAACACAAAGTAACCATTGCAATTAATTAGAAATAAACAAAAAAACAACGTGAAAAATGAACATCCATTAGACTGCGCTGTCAGCTGCGCTGCCTCTCGAAATGAGGGTCCACCCGGAAACTCCACAGATGTGACGTCACATGGGAACTATGTATAGGCCGGCCTTGTGAATCCTGCTGGCTGACATGAATGGACTAGTGAACTAATGCCGGGTTCCCACCGAACGCGTCTTGAGCAGCAAAAACGCTCCCGACGCGCGGTGTTGGCTGCTTGTCAACAGATGTCTGTTCACACCGAACGCGTCTGAAGACGCGCAGTGGGAGGAGCGTCTTGGTGAATTTCACCATCTGATCCAGGAGCTGCGCGCAGATGAGCATCGCTTTCAGCTGTACTTCCGTGTCACCCAAGCCCAGTTTGACGACCTGCTGTCCCGCGTTGTTGGCCGCATCACCTTGCAGGACACCAACTACAGGCGCGCAATTTCAGCAGAAGAACGGCTGTCCATCTGTCTAAGGTTGGGATCATGTCAGACAACATTGATATAGAGAAAATTCACCCGACAAGTATTAGCAGTACAGTATGCCACAGTATTTGGTGACTATTGTCTACAGAACTTTAGAACAATAAACTAATAATACAAAAAAGTGCCTAACTAGTATTAAATTCCGTCCCGTCGTCGTTGCGTCATCACATAGCAGAGTCTCTCCCGATTGGTTGCTGCTACGCAGCGAGCAGCCGAAGTAGGTCAAAGTTCAATTTGTTTAACTCGAGCAGTGGCTGCTCTGAACGTGCCGCATGCAGGGAAAAAGAACATCGCACTCTGCTGCGCTGCTCGAACTGCTCAAAACGTGCCGCGTCACGCTGCGCCGCCCCTCGATGCGCGGCCACCATAGACTTGCATGTAAACTGGATGCCTTGGCCGCTCGAAGCGCGTTTGGTGTGTAGCCGGCATAAAGGAGCCGCAGGCGGAGCGCGTCCCTACCGCCCATCTAGTGAGGCGTTAGCTTCTCTGGAGCCTGTTTCTCCACACACTGCATCTCTTCTTTAAGAAAACCTTCTTCAGCTACTGAGGCTTCACAAGATCTAGTCTTGGTTTTCCATAGTGGACTAGACAAAGCAAGTCTGTTTCATTAGAACTGCTCTAACTTGTTATACAGAAACGTCCCCAGAAGGAAAACATCACAACATGGACAATAAAATCAGACTAATTTAATTTAATAAGTGAAACCTTTGAATGTTGTGAACTACCATGTCTCCATGGTGCCACAACGAGGCCTCCATCAGAAGGTCTAAATTAAACATATAAAGATACAGTTTTACTGATTTCAGTCCAGTTGGGTTACTTGAGGTACAGCTAATGTTTGTGGTCACGCATCACTCAGAGAAACGTTCAAAAGTCCCATGACAGTTCAAACACATGAGCAACGTTAAGGTTTAGGTGTCAGGAGAAAGAAGATGGCAAACAAGCCCTGGTGCATCACTGTGAGACCAATCAGGAATTTTTATCTAACAAAGGTCAGATATTTAAAAAAAAATCTAGGTTTATCATCTGCATCACGCACGGTTTTCACCAACTCAACTCTGGAACAATTTTAGACATGTCTCACAAGATATGTCCTGAGTAATCTAATTACTTTTTCTCGTGTGTAGAGACTTTTGGAAACTTGAAGGCACTAATCATTCTGCAGTCAAGGCCTCGTTATACTTGCGCTTTGGTCCGCTGGCTGGAGCGCGCGGACTGAGCCGTGCGGCTTCATGCGTTTACAGTGTCGCCGCTGTGTTTATAGTTGATGCACGGCGGCGCATGGCAAAGTGCTGTTCTTTTACGGACCAGCAGGTGGCAGTACCCTCTAAAACCTGTGCATATGTTGCAAGAAAGGGTGTAGAAGAAGAAATCTACCGTAGAAGAAGAACTGTTTGAAGTCACACAACAACAAAAAATGGCTTTCCGCTCGCGTGCTGAACTGTTGTCTTTATTAGAGGAGCAAATCATAATAGAACAACAGTTATTGTGTCTTGTGGTTTTAATGCATGGAGTCAGCGGAGGAGGAAGCGATCACTTGACTTTTGGCAAAAAAACAAAAGAAAAGTCCAGATCAGGGATGAAGAAGGGGAATTTAATACATTTGTGTCACATACAAAACATTCCTCCATGCGTCGCGACGCCGTCTCCACAACCTCAGCGGCGCAGACAGCTGCAGGCTCTGGCGTGAAGAGCGTGAAGGCTGTCGGGTGAGGTCCCCACCCGACCTGTCAATCAATTCAGTAGCGCCCACGGCGCGCGCACTAGCCTTGCGGAGTGTGAAAATTTCGGAGGTGCACGACACGCGCCAAAACGACGCACGGGGCATATGCGCAGGGGCGGGGACGGTGATATACATAGTTCCCATGTGACGTCACATCTGTGGTTTGTCCTGTTTGACCCTCCCACAGGTAGGCTAAACAGCAGTTGGAGCGCGTTGTAATGGATGTCCATTTTTCACGTTGTTTTTTTTGTTAATTTCTAATTAATTGCAATGGTTACTTCGTGTTGTGTCAGTGGGTGTTCCAGTCGAGTAGACGTTTGGGCAACGCGCAGGTTTCACTTAATCAAAAAAAAAGTAAACGTGAAGGATTTATTTCATCGGAGAAACACAACCGCCCCATCTCTGCTTGGATCTGCTCAGAAGACGTGCTTTTGGCCGGTAAACAAAATATTCTACATAAATAATTTTGTGAAATAATAATAATAATAATAATGAATTCAATTTATAACGCACTTTTCATTAATGAAAATCTCAAAGTGCTACAAGGAGCAACAGAATTAAATGACAATAAAACAAATAATAAAACAATTAAAATCAATAACAATATCAGCTAAGATCAAAAGTAGAATCATGAGGAGGTAGAGTATGCTTGGTCGAAAAGAAAGGTCTTCAAGTCGCTCTTAAAGTCAACCACAGACTGTGGGGCTCTTAGACATTCAGGAAGAGAGTTCCACAGGCGGGGGGCAGCCACACTGAAAGCCCGGTCTCCCATGGTCCTTAATTTGGTTCTCGGAATGTGAAGGAGATTGCTGTTCTGTGACCGCAGCGAACGGGTGGATGAGTATGGAATGAGAATATCCTTCAGATAATCTGGTGAAGTTCCGTGTAAGCATTGATGTGTAATGAGAGCAGTTTTGTACTGAATTCTGTAGGCGACAGGAAGCCAATGAAGGTTATGGAGAATGGGCGTAATATGTTCAAATTTACGAACTCTCAACAAGATCCTTGCTGCACTGTTTTGAATATATTGAAGTTTCTGAAGGTTTTTGCCAGGGATTCCAATAAACAGGGAGTTGCAGTAGTCGAGCCTGGAGGAGACAAAAGCATGGACGAGCTTCTCAGCATCGGAAAAAGTTAGGGATGGGCGAAGTCTGGAGATGTTTCGAAGATGGAAGAAGCAAGTTTTAAACAGATGCTTAATGTGATTTTCAAATGTAAGATTGGAGTCCATTTTTATTCCAAGATTAGTAACAGAGGTGGAGAGGGGGATGTCTTGTCCAGAAAAGGAAAGTCTTGTTATAGGAGATGTTTGTACCTGGTGAGGGGTGCCAATCAGTATGGCCTCAGTCTTGGAGCAGTTTAATTGAAGAAAGTTCTGATTCATCCATGCCCTAATTGCCTCCAGGCAGGCAGAGAGGGCAGTGAGTGAAGATGGAGATGACAAGGTGGAAGATGAGGATGCTCCAGTCCTGATGTAAAGCTGTGTATCGTCGGCATAACAGTGAAAAGAAATGTTGAACTGATTAATAATTTGACCTAAAGGCAGCATGTAAAGGGAAAACAGCAGGGGCCCCAGAACCGACCCCTGAGGGACACCACAGGAGACACAAACTGTCTGGGACGTGGCGTTGCCAAGACTAACACATTCCAGCCTATTGGAGAGGAAAGATTTGAACCAGTCCAGGACTGTGTCGCAGAGACCGACCTCCACATGAAGACGGTGGAGGAGGATACTATGGTCCACAGTGTCGAAGGCTGCAGTGAGGTCAAGGAGGACAAGGATGGAGGGAGAGCCAGTGTCAGCAGCCAAGAGGACATCATTGGTAACCCTCAGCAATGCAGTCTCTGTACTGTGAGCTGCCCTGAATCCAGACTGGAACTTCTCATACAGGGAGTGTTGTTGTAGGTGATCCTGCAGCTGAGCAGCAACAGCTTTTTCCAGCACTTTAGACAGAAAAGGGAGGTGTGAAATTGGGCGGTAATTAGAAAAAATGTCGGGATCCAAATTAGATTTTTTCAGAAGAGGCCTAATGATGGCGGTTTTTAGAGGCAGTGGAACATGACCAGATTGTAGAGACTGATTTATTATTTGAGTGATAAGTGGGCCTATTGCAGAATGATTGGTTTTTATGAGAGAAGAGGGGAAAGGATCCAGGGCGCAGGATGAAGGCTTCATTTTCTTGATGATGGCCTCCACCTCACTCTGAACAACTTCGTCAAAGCTGTTTAGGGTCCCAGAATGCAGACGGGTGGGTGGCACACTGAGAACGGGGAGGTTGTGGAGCTGAGATCTGATAGTGTCAACTTTGGTTTTAAAAGATGAAAGAAACAGGTCGCATTTTTGAGCAGAGTCCTCAAGAGTTTGCTTAATGGGATTAAGCAGACGAGTGATTGTGGAGAAGAGCTGTTTAGAGTTTCCAGGGCAGGTGTTGATGATGTTAGAATAATATTTGGAGCGTGCTTCTTTAAGAGAATAGGCGTATGCTTTCTGATGTTCTTTATATGCCTGCTTATGCACAGACAGACCAGATGATTTTACACGTCTCTCAATAGCACGGCCAGTTGCCTTCATCTTGCGCAGCTCATCAGTGTACCAAGGAGCTGAGCGCGAGAAAGACACCAGTCTTGTCTTTAAGGGGGCGTGTAGGTCCAGGAGCTCCCGAAGAGATTGGTTGTAGTAATCCACAGAGTCATCTGCAGAAGGATGATTGACAGCGGTCAGGGTGTGAAGATCAGCAGACAGAACATCAAGGGAAATGTTTTTAAGGTCACGGAACTGGATGGGTCGTTTTGGGTTTGAAGCAGGCGAAGATGAAGGCACTTCCAGGGAGATGACCCTGTGGTCTGAGACACCCAGGTCATATACAGATAAGTTATTGATGAGTACAGTGTCTGTAATCACCAAATCCAGAGTATGCCCCCTGCTGTGCGTAGGGGCGTCAACATGTTGAGTGAGATTAAGAGAGTCCAGAAGAGACTTAAAATCTGTTGCCAGAGGTGAAGAAGAATTGTCCACGTGGATATTTAAGTCGCCAAGAAAAATAGTCTTCACAGGGGAGGTGCAGAAAAAGGTGAGGAGGTCATGCATCTCTGAGTTAAATGAAACATGCGGTTTGGGAGGTCTATAAATTAATATAACATTCATCAGGAGTGGGGCTTTGAAGCTGAAAGCCAGACATTCAAAAGAGGAAAAGTCCTGAGAAGACAGATGACACAATTTTAAATTACTGCGAAACTGAAACTATGTCAGAACAATGTTAGAGTACAACTGTCTGTGTGTTAGAGCTGTTTTTTTTATTTATTATTTAGCGACACCGTCTTGCATGCTGTGGTTAGCTTAGCATCTCGCTAACGGACAACGGCCTCCTCACGGTCCACCGGGACCGGCGGGGAGACCGTCCCAGTTGGAGAAGGAGGACGGGAGCCAAGTCGTGCGGGCGACGCGTCGGTCCCATGGGACGTGCCCCCGCGGCCGCGACGGATCCACGCCGTCCGACCTGAGCTGGAGGGACTCTCCGCTCCAGTGCTAACAACATGCTAACTTCCAACACGGTAACACTCAAGTGCTGGTTCTGGTCTGTGTTCAGCCTGGACTGTTTGTGTTGGCTGTGTGTTATTTTAGTTAAACCTTTTTTTAGCT
>JBBPBX010076560.1:0-17082 GCA_038048925.1 Garcialebias charrua | reverse complement strand
GGGACTTAAACCCTGGACCCTCAGATTAAGAGTGATGCTCTACCGACTGAGCTACCCAGGCTCTATGATACATTTCTGTCTATCTGTCTGTCTGTCTTGTTTATTCAACCTTTATTTATATATGTTAGTCTCATTGAGCCACGAGCACTCTTTTACAAGGGAGTCCTTTAAAATGAGCACATCGCCTGAACAGGGACTTAAACCCTGGACCCTCAGATTAAGAGTCTGATGCTCTACCGACTGAGCTACACAGGCTCTAGCATCCATTTCTGTCTATCTGACTGTCTTGTTCATTCAACATTTATTTATATATGTTGGTCTCACTGAGCCACGAGCACTCTTTTACAAGGGAGTCCTTTAAAATGAGAACATCGCCTGAACAGGGACATAAACCCTGGACCCTCAGATTAAGAGTCTGATGCTCTACCGACTGAGCTACCCAGGCTCTAGGATACATTTCTGTCTATCTGTGTGTCTTGTTCATTCAACCTTTATTTATATATGTTAGTCTCATTGAGCCACGAGCACTCTTTACAAGGGAGTCCTTTAAATTGAGGACATCGCCTGAACAGGGACTTAAACTCTGGACCCTCAGATTAAGAGTCTGATGCTCTACCGACTGAGCTACACAGGCTCTAGCATACGTTCCTGTCTATCTGACTGTCTGTCTTGTTCATTCAACCTTTATTTGTATATGTTTGTCTCATTGAGCCACGAGGACTCTTTTACAAGGGATTCCTGTAAAAGGAGCACATCGCCTGAACAGGGGCTTGAAACTAGGACCCCCAGATTAAGAGTCTGGTGCTCTACCGACAGAGCTTCCCAGGCTCTAGGATACATTTCTGTCTATCTGTCTGTCTGTCTTGTTCATTCAACCTTTATTTATATATGTTAGTCTCATTGAGCCACGAGCATTCTTTTAGAAGGGAGTCCTGTAAAAAGGAGCACATCGCCTGGACCCTCAGACTGAGTCTGATGCTCTACCGACTGAGCTACCCAGGCTCTAGGATACATTTTTGTCGATCTGTCTGTCTGTCTTGTTCATTCAACCTTTATTTATATATGTTAGTCTCATTGAGCCAGGAACACTCTTTTACAAGGGAGTCCTTTAAAAGGAGAACATCGCCTGAACAGGGACTTAAACCCTGGACCCTCAGATTAAGAGTGATGCTCTACCGACTGAGCTACCCAGGCTCTATGATACATTTCTGTCTATCTGTCTGTCTGTCTTGTTTATTCAACCTTTATTTATATATGTTAGTCTCATTGAGCCACGAGCACTCTTTTACAAGGGAGTCCTGTAAAAGGAGCACATTGCCTGAACAGGGACTTGAACCTTGGACCCTCAGATCAAGAGTCTGATGCTCTACCGACTGAGCTACCCAGGCTAAAGCATACATATCTGTCTATCTGTCTTGTTCATTCAACCTTTATTGATATATGATAGTCTCATTGAGCCACGAGCACTCTTTACAAGGGAGTCCTTGACAATGAGCACATCGCCTGAACAGGGGCTAGAAACTACGACCCCCAGATTAAGAGTCTGGTGCTCTACCGACTGAGCTACCCAGGCTCTAGGATACATTTCTGTCTATCTGTCTGTCTGTCTTGTTCATTCAACCTTTATTTATATATGTTAGTCTCATTGAGCCACGAGCACTCTTTTACAAGGGAGTCCTGTAAAAAGGAGCACATCGCCTGAACAGGGGCTTGAACCCTGGACCCTCAGATTAAGAGTGATGCTCTACCGACTGAGCTACCCGGGCTCTATGATACATTTCTGTCTATCTGTCTGTCTGTCTTGGTCATTCAACCTTTGTTTATATATGTTAGTCTCATTGAGCCACGAGCACTCTTTTACAAGGGAGTCCTGTAAAAGGAGCACATTGCCTGAACAGGGGCTTGAACCTTGGACCCTCAGATCAAGAGTCTGATGCTCTACCGACTGAGCTACCCAGGCTAAAGCATACATATCTGTCTATCTTTCTGTCTTGTTCATTCAAACTTTTTACAAATGTTAACATCATTGAGCCACAAGCACTCTTTTACAAGGGAGTCTTGTAAATGAAGCACATCGCCTGAACAGGGGCTTGAACCCTGGACCCTCAGATTAAGAGTCTGATGCTCTACCAACTGAGCTACCCAGGCTCTAGGATACATTTCTGTCTATCTGTCTGTCTGTCTGTCTTGTTCATTCAACCTTTATTTATATATGTTAGTCTCATTGAGCCACGAGCACTCTTTTACAAGGGAGTCCTGTAAAAAGGAGCACATCGCCTGAACAGGGGCTTGAACCCTGGACCCTTAGATTAAGAGTCTGATGCTCTACCGACTGAGCTACCCAGGCTCTAGGATACATTTTTGTCCATCTTTCTGTCTGTCTAGTTCATTCAACCTTTATTTATATATGTTAGTCTCATTGAGCCACGAGCACTCTTTTACAAGGGAGTCCTTTAAAATGAGCACATCGCCTGAACAGGGACTTAAACCCTGGACCCTCAGATTAAGAGTCTGATGCTCTACCGACTGAGCTACACAGGCTCTAGCATCCATTTCTGTCTATCTGACTGTCTGTCTTGTTCATTCAACCTTTATTTATATATGTTAGTCTCATTGAGCCACGAGCACTCTTTTACAAGGGAGTCCTGTAAAAGGAGCACATCGCCTGAACAGGGGCTTGAACCCTGGACCCTCAGATTAAGAGTCTGATGCTCTACCGACTGAGCTACACAGGCTCTAGCATACGTTCCTGTCTATCTGACTGTCTGTCTTGTTCATTCAACCTTTATTTGTATATGTTTGTCTCATTGAGCCACGAGGACTCTTTTACAAGGGATTCCTGTAAAAGGAGCACATCGCCTGAACAGGGGCTTGAACCCTGGACCCTCAAATTAAGAGTCTGATGCTCTACCGACTGAGCTACCCAGGCTCTTGGATACATTTCTGTCCATCTGTCTGTCTGTCTTGTTCATTCAACCTTTATTTATATATGTTAGTCTCATTGAGCCACGAGCACTCTTTTACAAGGGAGTCCTTTAAAATGAGCACATCGCCTGAACAGGGACTTAAACCCTGGACCCTCAGTTTAAGAGTCTGATGCTTTACCGACTGAGCTACACAGGCTCTAGCATACATTTCTGTCTATCTGACTGTCTGTCTTGTTCATTCATCCTTTATTTATATATGTTGGTCTCACTGAGCCACGAGGACTCTTTTAAAAGGGAGTCCTGTAAAAGTAGAACGTCGCCTGAACAAGGGCTTGAACCTTGGACCATCAGATTAAGAGTCTGATGCTCTACCGACTGAGCTACCCAGGCTTTAGGATACATTTCTGTCTATCTGTCTGTCTGTCTGTCTGTCTTGTTTATTCAACCTTTATTTATATATGTTAGTCTCATTGAGCCACGAGCACTCTTTTACAAGGGAGTCCTGTAAAAGGAGAACGTCGCCTGAACAGGGGCTTGAACCCTGGACCCTCAGATTAAGAGTCTGATGCTCTACCGACTGAGCTACCCAGGCTCTTGCATACAATTCTGTCTATCTGTCTGTTTGTCTTGTTAATTCAACCTTTATTCATATATGTTAGTCTCATTGAACCACGAGCACTCTTTTACAAGGGAGTCCTGTAAAAGGAGCACATCGCCTGGACCCTCAGACTGAGTCTGATGCTCTACCGACTGAGCTACCCAGGCTCTAGGATACATTTTTGTCTATCTGTCTGTCTGTCTTGTTCATTCAACCTTTATTTATATATGTTAGTCTCATTGAGCCACGAACACTCTTTTACAAGGGAGTCCTTTAAAAGGAGAACATTGCCTGAACAGGGGCTTGAACCTTGGACCCTCAGATTAAGAGTGATGCTCTACCGACTGAGCTACCCAGGCTAAAGCATACATATCTGTCTATCTTTCTGTCTTGTTCATTCAAACTTTTTATAAATGTTTGCATCATTGAGCCACAAGCACTCTTTTACAAGGGAGTCTTGTAAATGAAGCACATCGCCTGAACAGGGGCTTGAACCCTGGACCCTCAGATTAAGAGTCTGATGCTCTACCGACTGAGCTACCCAGGCTCTAGGATCCATTTCTGTCTATCTGTCTGTCTTGTTCATTCAACCTTTATTTATATATGTTGGTCTCACTGAGCCACGAGCACTCTTTTACAAGGGAGTCCTTTAAAATGAGAACATCGCCTGAACAGGGACTTAAACCCTGGACCCTCAGATTAAGAGTCTGATGCTCTACCGACTGAGCTACCCAGGCTCTAGGATACATTTTTGTCCATCTTTCTGTCTGTCTTGTTCATTCAACCTTTATTTATATATGTTAGTCTCATTGAGCCACGAGCACTCTTTTACAAGGGAGTCCTTTAAAATGAGCACATCGCCTGAACAGGGACTTAAACCCTGGACCCTCAGATTAAGAGTCTGATGCTCTACCGACTGAGCTACACAGGCTCTAGCATCCATTTCTGTCTATCTGACTGTCTTGTTCATTCAACATTTATTTATATATGTTGGTCTCACTGAGCCACGAGCACTCTTTTACAAGGGAGTCCTTTAAAATGAGAACATCGCCTGAACAGGGACATAAACCCTGGACCCTCAGATTAAGAGTCTGATGCTCTACCGACTGAGCTACCCAGGCTCTAGGATACATTTCTGTCTATCTGTGTGTCTTGTTCATTCAACCTTTATTTATATATGTTAGTCTCATTGAGCCACGAGCACTCTTTACAAGGGAGTCCTTTAAATTGAGGACATCGCCTGAACAGGGACTTAAACTCTGGACCCTCAGATTAAGAGTCTGATGCTCTACCGACTGAGCTACACAGGCTCTAGCATACGTTCCTGTCTATCTGACTGTCTGTCTTGTTCATTCAACCTTTATTTGTATATGTTAGTCTCATTGAGCCACGAGCACTCTTTTACAAGGGAGTCCTTTAAAATGAGCACATCGCCTGAACAGGGACTTAAACCCTGGACCCTCAGTTTAAGAGTCTGATGCTTTACCGACTGAGCTACACAGGCTCTAGCATACATTTCTGTCTATCTGACTGTCTGTCTTGTTCATTCATCCTTTATTTATATATGTTGGTCTCACTGAGCCACGAGGACTCTTTTAAAAGGGAGTCCTGTAAAAGTAGAACGTCGCCTGAACAAGGGCTTGAACCTTGGACCATCAGATTAAGAGTCTGATGCTCTACCGACTGAGCTACCCAGGCTTTAGGATACATTTCTGTCTATCTGTCTGTCTGTCTGTCTGTCTTGTTTATTCAACCTTTATTTATATATGTTAGTCTCATTGAGCCACGAGCACTCTTTTACAAGGGAGTCCTGTAAAAGGAGAACGTCGCCTGAACAGGGGCTTGAACCCTGGACCCTCAGATTAAGAGTCTGATGCTCTACCGACTGAGCTACCCAGGCTCTTGCATACAATTCTGTCTATCTGTCTGTTTGTCTTGTTAATTCAACCTTTATTCATATATGTTAGTCTCATTGAACCACGAGCACTCTTTTACAAGGGAGTCCTGTAAAAGGAGCACATCGCCTGGACCCTCAGACTGAGTCTGATGCTCTACCGACTGAGCTACCCAGGCTCTAGGATACATTTTTGTCTATCTGTCTGTCTGTCTTGTTCATTCAACCTTTATTTATATATGTTAGTCTCATTGAGCCACGAACACTCTTTTACAAGGGAGTCCTTTAAAAGGAGAACATCGCCTGAACAGGGACTTAAACCCTGGACCCTCAGATTAAGAGTGATGCTCTACCGACTGAGCTACCCAGGCTAAAGCATACATATCTGTCTATCTTTCTGTCTTGTTCATTCAAACTTTTTATAAATGTTTGCATAATTGAGCCACAAGCACTCTTTTACAAGGGAGTCTTGTAAATGAAGCACATCGCCTGAACAGGGGCTTGAACCCTGGACCCTCAGATTAAGAGTCTGATGCTCTACCGACTGAGCTACACAGGCTCTAACATCCATTTCTGTCTATCTGACTGTCTTGTTCATTCAACATTTATTTATATATGTTGGTCTCACTGAGCCACGAGCACTCTTTTACAAGGGAGTCCTTTAAAATGAGAACATCGCCTGAACAGGGACTTAAACCCTGGACCCTCAGATTAAGAGTCTGATGCTCTACAGACTGAGCTACCCAGGCTCTTGCATACAATTATGTCTATCTGTCTGTCTGTCTTGTTAATTCAACCTTTATTCATATATGTTAGTCTCATTGAACCACGAGCACTCTTTTACAAGGGAGTCCTGTAAAAGGAGCACATCGCCTGGACCCTCAGACTGAGTCTGATGCTCTACCGACTGAGCTACCCAGGCTCTAGGATACATTTTTGTCTATCTGTCTGTCTGTCTTGTTCATTCAACCTTTATTTATATATGTTAGTCTCATTGAGCCACGAACACTATTTTACAAGGGAGTTCTTTAAAATGAGAACATCGCCTGAACAGGGACTTAAACCCTGGACCCTCAGATTAAGAGTGATGCTCTACCGACTGAGCTACCCAGGCTCTATGATACATTTCTGTCTATCTGTCTGTCTTGTTCATTCAACCTTTTTATAAATGTTTGCATAATTGAGCCACAAGCACTCTTTTACAAGGGAGTCTTGTAAATGAAGCACATCGCCTGAACAGGGGCTTGAACCCTGGACCCTCAGATTAAGAGTCTGATGCTCTACCAACTGAGCTACCCAGGCTCTAGGATACATTTCTGTCTATCTGTCTGTCTTGTTCATTCAACCTTTATTTATATATGTTAGTCTCATTGAGCCACGAGCACTCTTTTACAAGGGAGTCCTGTAAAAGGAGCACATCGCCTGAACAGGGGCTTGAACCCTGGACCCTCAGATTAAGAGTCTGATGCTCTACCGACTGAGCTACCCAGGCTCTTGGATACATTTCTGTCTATCTGTCTGTCTGTCTGTCTGTCTTGTCCATTCAACCTTTATTTATATATGTTAGTCTCATTGAGCCACGAGCACTCTTTTACAAGGGAGTCCTGTAAAAGGAGCACATCGCCTGAACAGGGGCTTGAACCCTGGACCCTCAGATTAAGAGTCTGATGCTCTACCGACTGAGCTACCCAAGCTCTTGGATACATTTCTGTCTATCTGTCTTGTTCATTCAACCTTTATTTATATATGTTAGTCTCATTGAGCCACGAGCACTCTTTTACAAGGGAGTCCTTTAAAATGAGCTCATCGCCTGAACAGTGACTTAAACCCTGGACCCTCAGATTAAGAGTCTGTTGCTCTACCGACTGAGCTACACAGGCTCTAGCATACGTTTCTGTCTGTCTGTCTTGTTCATTCAACCTTTATTGATATATGTTAGTCTCATTGAGCCACGAGCACTCTTTACAAGGGAGTCCTTGACAATGAGCACATCGCCTGAACAGGGACTTAAACTCTGGACCCTCAGATTAAGATTCTGATGCTCTACCGACTGAGCTACACAGGCTCTAGGATACATTTCTGTCTATCTGTCTGTCTGTCTTGTTCATTCAACCTTTATTTATATATGTTAGTCTCATTGAGCCACGAGCACTCTTTTACAAGGGAGTCCTGTAAAAAGGAGCACATCGCCTGAACAGGGGCTTGAACCCTGGACCCTCAGATTAAGAGTCTGATGCTCTACCGACTGAGCTACACAGGCTCTAACATCCATTTCTGTCTATCTGACTGTCTTGTTCATTCAACATTTATTTATATATGTTGGTCTCACTGAGCCACGAGCACTCTTTTACAAGGGAGTCCTTTAAAATGAGAACATCGCCTGAACAGGGACTTAAACCCTGGACCCTCAGATTAAGAGTCTGATGCTCTGCAGACTGAGCTACCCAGGCTCTTGCATACAATTATGTCTATCTGTCTGTCTGTCTTGTTAATTCAACCTTTATTCATATATGTTAGTCTCATTGAACCACGAGCACTCTTTTACAAGGGAGTCCTGTAAAAGGAGCACATCGCCTGGACCCTCAGACTGAGTCTGATGCTCTACCGACTGAGCTACCCAGGCTCTAGGATACATTTTTGTCTATCTGTCTGTCTGTCTTGTTCATTCAACCTTTATTTATATATGTTAGTCTCATTGAGCCACGAACACTATTTTACAAGGGAGTTCTTTAAAATGAGAACATCGCCTGAACAGGGACTTAAACCCTGGACCCTCAGATTAAGAGTGATGCTCTACCGACTGAGCTACCCAGGCTCTATGATACATTTCTGTCTATCTGTCTGTCTTGTTCATTCAACCTTTGTTTATATATGTTAGTCTCATTGAGCCACGAGCACTCTTTTACAAGGGAGTCCTGTAAAAGGAGCACATTGCCTGAACAGGGGCTTGAACCTTGGACCCTCAGATCAAGAGTCTGATGCTCTACCGACTCAGCTACCCAGGCTAAAGCATACATATCTGTCTATCTTTCTGTCTTGTTCATTCAAACTTTTTATAAATGTTTGCATAATAGAGCCACAAGCACTCTTTTACAAGGGAGGCTTGTAAATGAAGCACATCGCCTGAACAGGGGCTTGAACCCTGGACCCTCAGATTAAGAGTCTGATGCTCTACCAACTGAGCTACCCAGGCTCTAGGATACATTTCTGTCTATCTGTCTGTCTTGTTCATTCAACCTTTATTTATATATGTTAGTCTCATTGAGCCACGAGCACTCTTTTACAAGGGAGTCCTGTAAAAGGAGCACATCGCCTGAACAGGGTCTTGAACCCTGGACCCTCAGATTAAGAGTCTGATGCTCTACCGACTGAGCTACCCAGGCTCTTGGATACATTTCTGTCTATCTGTCTGTCTGTCTGTCTGTCTGTCTTGTCCATTCAACCTTTATTTATATATGTTAGTCTCATTGAGTCACGAGCACTCTTTTACAAGGGAGTCCTGTAAAAGGAGCACATCGCCTGAACAGGGGCTTGAACCCTGGACCCTCAGATTAAGAGTCTGATGCTCTACCGACTGAGCTACACAGGCTCTAACATCCATTTCTGTCTATCTGACTGTCTTGTTCATTCAACATTTATTTATATATGTTGGTCTCACTGAGCCACGAGCACTCTTTTACAAGGGAGTCCTTTAAAATGAGAACATCGCCTGAACAGGGACTTAAACCCTGGACCCTCAGATTAAGAGTCTGATGCTCTGCAGACTGAGCTACCCAGGCTCTTGCATACAATTATGTCTATCTGTCTGTCTGTCTTGTTAATTCAACCTTTATTCATATATGTTAGTCTCATTGAGCCACGAGCACTCTTTTACAAGGGAGTCCTTTAAAATGAGCACATCGCCTGAACAGGGTCTTAAACCCTGGACCCTCAGATTAAGAGTCTGATGCTCTACCGACTGAGCTACACAGGCTCTAGCATCCATTTCTGTCTATCTGACTGTCTGTCTTGTTCATTCAACCTTTATTTATATATGTTAGTCTCATTGAGCCACGAGCACTCTTTTACAAGGGAGTCCTGTAAAAGGAGCACATCGCCTGAACAGGGGCTTGAACCCTGGACCCTCAGATTAAGAGTCTGATGCTCTACCGACTGAGCTACACAGGCTCTAGCATACGTTCCTGTCTATCTGACTGTCTGTCTTGTTCATTCAACCTTTATTTGTATATGTTTGTCTCATTGAGCCACGAGGACTCTTTTACAAGGGATTCCTGTAAAAGGAGCACATCGCCTGAACAGGGGCTTGAACCCTGGACCCTCAAATTAAGAGTCTGATGCTCTACCGACTGAGCTACCCAGGCTCTTGGATACATTTCTGTCCATCTGTCTGTCTGTCTTGTTCATTCAACCTTTATTTATATATGTTAGTCTCATTGAGCCACGAGCACTCTTTTACAAGGGAGTCCTTTAAAATGAGCACATCGCCTGAACAGGGACTTAAACCCTGGACCCTCAGTTTAAGAGTCTGATGCTTTACCGACTGAGCTACACAGGCTCTAGCATACATTTCTGTCTATCTGACTGTCTGTCTTGTTCATTCATCCTTTATTTATATATGTTGGTCTCACTGAGCCACGAGGACTCTTTTAAAAGGGAGTCCTGTAAAAGTAGAACGTCGCCTGAACAAGGGCTTGAACCTTGGACCATCAGATTAAGAGTCTGATGCTCTACCGACTGAGCTACCCAGGCTTTAGGATACATTTCTGTCTATCTGTCTGTCTGTCTGTCTGTCTTGTTTATTCAACCTTTATTTATATATGTTAGTCTCATTGAGCCACGAGCACTCTTTTACAAGGGAGTCCTGTAAAAGGAGAACGTCGCCTGAACAGGGGCTTGAACCCTGGACCCTCAGATTAAGAGTCTGATGCTCTACCGACTGAGCTACCCAGGCTCTTGCATACAATTCTGTCTATCTGTCTGTTTGTCTTGTTAATTCAACCTTTATTCATATATGTTAGTCTCATTGAACCACGAGCACTCTTTTACAAGGGAGTCCTGTAAAAGGAGCACATCGCCTGGACCCTCAGACTGAGTCTGATGCTCTACCGACTGAGCTACCCAGGCTCTAGGATACATTTTTGTCTATCTGTCTGTCTGTCTTGTTCATTCAACCTTTATTTATATATGTTAGTCTCATTGAGCCACGAACACTCTTTTACAAGGGAGTCCTTTAAAAGGAGAACATCGCCTGAACAGGGACTTAAACCCTGGACCCTCAGATTAAGAGTGATGCTCTACCGACTGAGCTACCCAGGCTAAAGCATACATATCTGTCTATCTTTCTGTCTTGTTCATTCAAACTTTTTATAAATGTTTGCATAATTGAGCCACAAGCACTCTTTTACAAGGGAGTCTTGTAAATGAAGCACATCGCCTGAACAGGGGCTTGAACCCTGGACCCTCAGATTAAGAGTCTGATGCTCTACCGACTGAGCTACACAGGCTCTAACATCCATTTCTGTCTATCTGACTGTCTTGTTCATTCAACATTTATTTATATATGTTGGTCTCACTGAGCCACGAGCACTCTTTTACAAGGGAGTCCTTTAAAATGAGAACATCGCCTGAACAGGGACATAAACCCTGGACCCTCAGATTAAGAGTCTGATGCTCTACCGACTGAGCTACCCAGGCTCTAGGATACATTTTTGTCCATCTTTCTGTCCGTCTAGTTCATTCAACCTTTATTTATATATGTTAGTCTCATTGAGCCACGAGCACTCTTTTACAAGGGAGTCCTTTAAAATGAGCACATCGCCTGAACAGGGACTTAAACCCTGGACCCTCAGATTAAGAGTCTGATGCTCTACCGACTGAGCTACACAGGCTCTAGCATCCATTTCTGTCTATCTGACTGTCTTGTTCATTCAACATTTATTTATATATGTTGGTCTCACTGAGCCACGAGCACTCTTTTACAAGGGAGTCCTTTAAAATGAGAACATCGCCTGAACAGGGACATAAACCCTGGACCCTCAGATTAAGAGTCTGATGCTCTACCGACTGAGCTACCCAGGCTCTAGGATACATTTCTGTCTATCTGTGTGTCTTGTTCATTCAACCTTTATTTATATATGTTAGTCTCATTGAGCCACGAGCACTCTTTACAAGGGAGTCCTTTAAATTGAGGACATCGCCTGAACAGGGACTTAAACTCTGGACCCTCCACTGCACAAAAACCATAGATATACGGGAGTATCAGATGTGGTATATCTCCGCATCCTTCACATATACGGACAATTTCCGGGAATTTCCGTATCGCATCCTCGGAAAATCCAGTTTCGGATATCCCCGGATACGAACAGATCCGAACTTTATTGATCCTTAAAAAATCACAAAATCCGGATACTTTATCTGCTGCAGATCCAGAAATATGTGGCTCTGTTATCCCTCGGGATTACTGCTTACATCTCTTCGGATACTTGCCGCATATATGACGTATGATTGTTTATATTTACGTATACGTGACAGATGTCAGTCGTATATTTATGGATTTTTATCTGTGAAGTATCTGTGAAGTATGCGATTTCTCAGAGATCCAGCAGATCTTTGACGTATCACGTTTAAGATGTCAGTCGTATATTTATGGATTTTTATCTGTGAAGTATATCTGAAGTATGCGATTTCTCAGAGATCCAGCAGATCTTTGACGTATCACGATGAAGATGTCAGTCGTATATTTATGGATTTTTATCTGTGAAGTATATCTGAAGTATGCGATTTCTCAGAGATCCAGCAGATCTTTGACGTATCACGATGAAGATGTCAGTCGTATATTTATGGATTTTTATCTGTGAAGTATCTCTGAAGTATGCGATTTCTCAGAGATCCAGCAGATCTTTGACGTATCACGATGAAGATGTCAGTCGTATATTTATGGATTTTTATCTGTGAAGTATCTCTGAAGTATGCGATTTCTCAGAGATCCAGCAGATCTTTGACGTATCACGTTTAAGATGTCAGTCGTATATTTATGGATTTTTATCTGTGAAGTATCTCTGAAGTATGCGATTTCTCAGAGATCCAGCAGATCTTTGACGTATCACGATGAAGATGTCAGTCGTATATTTATGGATTTTTATCTGTGAAGTATCTCTGAAGTATGCGATTTCTCAGAGATCCAGCAGATCTTTGACGTATCACGATGAAGATGTCAGTCGTATATTTATGGATTTTTATCTGTGAAGTACCTGGAAATATGCGATCCCTCAAGAGTTCCAGCAGATCTTTGGCGTATCACGTCGTTGCAGATGTCATTCGGATATTTAAGGATTTTTCATTTATGCAAATTCATGCATATTTGGGAATATGATATACTCTGCCTGAAAATACAGGTTTTGCATGTAGGTAGACCATGTAAAACACCAATGGTTACCGGTAGTTGTTTTTTTTTTACCCTAACCCTCCATTTATTTTTTATTTTTAATATGTGAAGCACTTTATATAACTACATTTGTTTTAAATCTGCAATACAAATAGTTGGCTTCTAACATCTTTACATTTTAACATCACCCAGTTTTCTACATCAACATTAGTCTTTAATTTAGATTTATGTACCAACATCATGATGTACAAATCACAAGCTGGACCAAAAGCAGTCTAGTAAATACAGTGGTTTGTATCTTCAGAACTACTACGGTAATGCAAACATCAGACATAAAAAAACTGACCATGACTTTAAATTTATTTTTTTATTAACACCCCCCCCCCCCACACACACACACACGCACACAAAGAGGAAAAGAAGAGGAGATGTATGGATGCAGTTAGAGAGGACATGAAGGTAGTTGGAGTGAGGACAGAGGATGCAGAGGACAGAGTGAGGTGGAGGAGGATGACTCGCTGTGGTGACCCCTGAAAAGGGAAAAGCCAGAAGAAGGTGCTCAAGGCAGCCTGGGTTGCATTTCTCACTGGGCACTCTGCGATGGACTTTGTTCTGAAGCTCAGCAAATGAGTCAGAGGCGCTCCTCTCTCGCAAAATCCTCCATCCTCTTAACTTTGTAGGCAATCGTGGAGCTCAGTAAAGAAGGTATTTGTCAACATATTTGACTCCTTTTTAACTGACAGAAAAGTCTAATGTTCATGTAATAACAGCGTCCATGAGGTTAAGACTTGTACTCGAAGAACAAGGGAAACAGCGTGTGTTGGGGTAACCTAGGTTTGACACCCTGATGCATGCTCAATAATCCAGGTAGAAAAATCTAAAAAAGCTAAGTCTGGTCCTCTGGACATTCAAAAAAAAAAAAATAAAGCACAAAAAAAAACTGTAGAAACGTTTCGTCTTTCGTCCGAAAGACTTCCTCAGTCTGAGAAGCTGTATTCAGCTCAGTCTTATAAATAGCACCCTCCCACAGTGGATCAACCAGTTGGCTGATGACAGCCTGAAACCAGCTGCTCACATGAGCAAGGAGGACCATCAGCCTGACGATGGATCGTTAACACCCTGATGGTTGTTTGCTATTCACAGAGGGCTGAGTGATACTAGCAATAACAGCATTGTAAGTGGGGGACAGTTGAACCCGGAGGCCTCCACCTCCGTTTAATGATGGACGGTTTCTTTTCACAAAGATGGCCTCCTTTACTCCTCTCTCAAACCATCGTTCCTCTCTATCAAGGATGTGAACATCTTCATCCCTGAAAGAGTGACCGCTGGCCTGGAGATGAGTGTAGACTGCAGAGTCCTGACCTGATGATGTTGATCTTCTGTGCTGGGCCATCCTTTTGGCCAGTGGCTGTTTAGTTTCCCCGATATAAGACTGATCACAGCCCTCCTGACACTGAACAGCATACACAATATTACTCTGTTTGTGCCGGGGGACTGGATCTTTGGGATGAACCAGTCTTTGCCGTAATGTATTTTGGGGTTTAAAAGCCACTGGGAGGGGGGTATACAAGCCACCCAGTGGCTTTTAAACCCCAAAATACATTACGGCAAAGACTGGTTCATCCCAAAGATCCAGTCCCCCGGCACAAACAGAGTAATATTGTGTATGCTGTTCAGTGTCAGGAGGGCTGTGATCAGTCTTACATTGGGGAAACTAAACAGCCACTGGCCAAAAGGATGGCCCAGCACAGAAGATCAACATCATCAGGTCAGGACTCTGCAGTCTACACTCATCTCCAGGCCAGCGGTCACTCTTTCAGGGATGAAGATGTTCACATCCTTGATAGAGAGGAACAATGGTTTGAGAGAGGAGTAAAGGAGGTCATCTTTGTGAAAAGAAACCGTCCATCATTAAACGGAGGTGGAGGCCTCTGGGTTCAACTGTCCCCCACTTACAATGCTGTTATTGCCAGTATCACTCAGCCCTCTGTGAATAGCAAACAACCATCAGGGTGTTAACGATCCATCGTCAGGCTGATGGTCCTCCTTGCTCATGTGAGCAGCTGGTTTCAGGCTGTCATCAGCCAACTGGTTGATCCACTGTGGGAGGGTGCTATTTATATCAGCACTTTGTGTGGACTTGTTCCTGTTTAAAGTGCTTTATAAATAAAATGGTATGGTATGGTATAAGACTGAGCTGAATACAGCAGCTCAGACTGAGCTGAATACAGCAGCTCAGACTGAGGAAGTCTTTCGGACGAAAGACGAAACGTTTCTACAGTTTTTTTTTTGCTTTGTTTTTTGTATGTCCAGAGGACCAGACTTAGCTTTTTCAGACTAGGTTTGACACGTTTGGCTTGGGTTTGGATCACTTTGGTTCCTTGGGATGCCCCCCTCCCGGTCTGGCGCATAACGAAGCCACTTCTTGACAGTTCCGCTGTAGTCCTTGTCAGTTAGCTTTGGGTCAAACTGCCGAGCAGCAGCTGAAAGACACAAAAATAAGAGTGAGGAAGATGGTGTATATTTGATAAAATTGTATACCCCCCTCCCCTCTTTTTTTTTTTGAGAGGTGCTATCTCCCATGTTCTGCTTTTGGTGTGTGCACAAACTGTCCCACACATTCCCACTGAATATGACAAATTTGAGTGTTTGTATAAACAAATATTGTGTGAGGATGCAAAATGTCATTGGCCATAATGAGATGACGTTTGATGAGGTACAGTGATGAGAGCAGCACTCACTTCACACGGGTGCGATTTTTTAAAATTAAATGCTCAGCATCCAATTAGACTGAACTGGAAAGAGAAGCAAATGTCTAGTTTGACTCGATCTTGACAACATATCCATGCACCTATTAAGCTCACCAAGAACATTGTCCTTTGATTATTTCTTATAGCTTGCACTTTCACATTTTCTTTATTCAAAATTAATCCTTTTTTTTTTTGCATTTCATACAGAAGAGGCATGAAAGACAAGATGCAATACATTTTAGAAATTCAAAAGAATTTTTTACTATATGGCACACTAAGAGCATAATTATACAGGTAGTCCCCGACTTACGAGCGCTCTTACTTACGAGGTTCCAGACTTACGAGCTGGCGAATTTTTGGAAAAAAACGCAAAAAATACCGAGTTTTTCTGTGTTTTTTCACCACAGTTCGTTAGCTAAACATGTGGACACACGTTTCCGATCATTTTTATGCACTAGTAAGCAGTTTTTCGATGAAAAACGAGTGTTTGTAGTCGCACTAGCAAAACCGTTCCAACTTACGAGCGAAATTCCGGACTTACGAGAACTTGTGCTTCGTGTTTCAACTTACAAATTTTCATCTTACGAGCACCTCGTTGTAACGGAACTCGCTCGTAAGTCGGGGACTACCTGTATTCTCAATCACCAGCAGTCTATAAAGTAATTTGCAGGGGAGGAAGCTCACCAAATATGCAGTTGTGTTGTGTCCTTCTGAGGAAAGAGGTTTTTAAACATCTTTTCTACCATTTTAGTGTTTTCAACTGAGGAGCTTTGGATATATTCATTTAAAAAATATAGCACAAGAATATCTCTGCACAGAAAAAAATAAATAAAAATTACTTTAAGTTTTTTTTTTTAAACCAAACTGACAAGTTTCTCCACTGTAATTGTTGTGTGATGTTAAGGCATTGAAACACCTGGTTCAATTTAGAAGATATTTAAGATTAACTACAAGCACCTGAAGCTGACTCAGAGAACTCTGTGATTTTAGAGAAAGATCAAAGCCAAATGTAGACACGGTGCACCCCAAATCAACTTTTTTTAATAAAGTGCATTAAAACAATGGCCGCTGACACAAAGTGCTGTACATGAGGAACATTATTCTATAATTTAAAGCAGATTGGAGTGAAGCAAAATCAGCTTTTGAGTAGAAGTCACTAGATAGATTTAGAAAAAGCTAAGAGTTTTGTTATTTAAAGACAAATAATTGTTATTGTTCCCAATATTTTTAATTATAAGATTTTACTTTGTGATAAATTTGCCCAAATAACAAATAGAATTTCTCCATCTACATCAAACACCTGTGCCAGGGGGACAAATTTGTAAAGTATAATTCTTGATCTGAAGTCAGGGGCCACACAAAATCGTTTCAGGGGCCACAAATGGCCCTCGGGCCACACTTTGGACATCCCTGATATACAGTATTTGAACAATTTCAAAACATTTCATTAATAGCAGATGTTCTGTGGCACATTTTGAACTTTTAGATAAGAATTTGTGCTCAAGTGCCTAGAGAGCTTAACATATTTT
>JBBPBX010076559.1:0-17082 GCA_038048925.1 Garcialebias charrua | reverse complement strand
GATACAGGTATTATCTATCAGTGCATCTCAAAACAAAAGTGATTTTAACTTTCCTTAAGGCAGATAAATGTGCAAGAAACCTCTAAGTCCTGCTATAAATTGCATATAACATCAAAGCACAAACCAAATAATAAAAGCTGTCCTCAACTTTCATAGTTTATTATGACCCAGATATAAAAACTCATGTATAAACTGCACAGCTTCATTCACACAGAACAACCATGGCTTTGTTGATGCACAAGCCTGCCTGTTATTTGCAAATGAAAAAACCTGTTGGAGTCTTAAGATAATAGTTTGCATGTTTAACCCTGTCATATAATTTATTTCATTTATTGGTTGCAGCTGGATCAGTGTACTGTATTGATTTCCCAGACACAACAGGTCTCCTGAGATTTTCTATAGATTTTTCAGCTGCCCTCCTAAATGACCCGTTGTGACTTCTACGCAAATAATGGCTACTGCCAGATAAAGAGAGGATAAACTGTACCGGACTCCTGTTATGTCAGCCACCTTACATCTGTGGTGCACTATGATTCCTGATATTGATGTTTCGATCCCAAAAGATGTGTATTAGGCTTTCACTGAAAATCATAAGAATGCGTTTCACAGATATTTCATACAGAATTTAAGAGGTTTGAAATTGGAATAGAATAGCATTGAGTGTTTGGTCGGAATAAGAGAACAAGATATTACAATAACAGGAGCTCTTGAGCGTGAGTGTGGCAGATATTGCTGATTGCTTCCTCCACCAGATCCATTTCCAGTCAAGTGATTATGTAAATTAAGGTAAGCTTTCTGCCTAAATGGCACATTAATCATTAGTTTTGTTGAATATGAAACACGTTTAATGAAGCGCCAATTGATAGTACTCCATAAACACAATCATAGGAGTCTAATCTTTGTTGAGTTTGCGATATTGATTTTGTTGTTTTTTTAATAGAATGAGTTACAGTATGTAGGTCATTTCATTCAAATAAAAGGCACAAAATATAAAGTATTCATCGTTTCAAATAATGCTAATGTTTCAACTAGACCACTTTGAGATTTAAGGGGCGCTCCAACTGTCAGAAATTGCTTTAAATATAACTTTCAAAAATTAATTACTATTGGACATTTATTTTAGTAGACTGGAAAAATGGAACAAGTTTTAACGTGAAATCCTATAAATTGGCTAGCATGCCACCATTTCACACAGCAGGCAATATGTTACTAGTGTTACATGTGCTGCTACAAGATGGAAAACATAATTGCAACTGTCATAAAAGTGCACAAAAATGTATAGGTATTAACTATGAACATTTAAGGTTTGCAATTCATTTGTAATTACAGTACAGGAATGCAAACATAAAATTTGTTGTTGCAGTGTTTTGTTTATTTATCCGTATGTGGTTTTCATTACTGCATTTCATATAAACTAAATCTATCCTTCAGCAAATGTCTCTGCTATGCACTTTTTTTTTTTTTATTGAACCAAATCAAATTTCAGGGTCTCACATTTTGGGGTTTACAAGGTTTTGCAAATATGACTTTGGTTTCCAAATTAATTTAGGAAATTAGAAAACGAGCTCCGACTCTAAAACCAGACGCCTCACAGCCAAAGGCCAAATCAGTTAATTGCCTTGTGTTAATTTCTTATTCTCTGGGCTAATATAATTACTTGTGAATAAAAGCTCACATATGGGGACACAAAAAGTCAGTCTTTCCATTTTCAGGCCTTCATCCATTTTTTCTTTTTTTTCTTTCTTTTTTCTCTCTCTTAAATGTCATACCCCATTTAGTTTTAATTTTTAAAGCCCTAATTTTATTATGAAATGCTGTGCCCTTTACCAACATGCAGCTGTGATGACATACAGTGAAGCACAAACATTAGTCATCACAAACTTGTCAGAACACTGGGCTTTGAAAAAATGCACGTCTATCAGCATAAAAAGATCATCCAGAAGACATGAACTTTATCTTTATCTATTGTTGGAATCATCCAGGCCACAAACACAGGACAACTATCATCAGTTATAGAAGATCAGGGCCTGTCTGCCAAGTACACTAATCAGATAAAACACATCTAGCTTTTGGCAGCACCCCAGCTGGGGTGATTTCTCCATCTGAGTGGGGTCGATAGACCTGTTAAGGTCAGACAGTGAAAGACTGAGCTTTTGTCTTCGGCATGCTGGCAGACCTGTGATCCCAACAAACCAGATCCAGAGGGGAATAAGGAAAGACAAAATGTGTAGGCTTTGACTAGAGATGATATGAACCATGGTGTTTAAATGCATAACCGTTAGCAAAACAGCAGTGCAGTTGTACCGAGACGCTAGCTTCAGGGGGTGGGGGAGGGGGGCCTCGCTGGTGGACAGACGGTGTAGGCCAGAGAGAAAGAGGAAAAAAAAATTGGAAGAGGGGGAGATGGACAAAAAAAACAAAAAGGCAGATGTCACGTGGGTCCCGAGTCGCTGATAGATGTGATGTACAACCCGGCACACAGGCAGTGGTTCAGGTAGAAAAGGCTTCCCTTTGTGATGCAGATGACAACGCAATCAACCCTGCTTTGTCTCTGACGATGGGCTCTGCTCCCGGGGACATTGACAGACACTAATCCAGCGGGTTTGTGTTCTCTCTGCGCACTCATAAAGGCAGTGTCACAGTACCTGGGGTGTGTGTGGATGAGGATCTCTGAAACGAGGTCTGACCTCTCTCAGGGTATTCTCTCCCTCCTCCTCCTCCTTCTGTCTTTCTTTCTGCTCTGCATCCAGCTCTCAGTAGCTGAATTTGTTGAGTAGACTAAGGCCCATGTGTACACGGACACGGTGGGGGGAAACGTAGGTTTTTTTCGTATGTTAATGAGAGGAAAAGATCCGCGTTGACATGGATGAATTATGTGTTTACATGCATCTACAGCAGTGTTTTTCAACCTTTTTTGAGCCAAGGCACAGTGTTTTCATTGAAAAAAATCCCGAGGCACACCACCAACCAAAATTGTAAACATAGATACAGTACACTGTATCCGCCTATATTAAATATATAGTCATTCTTATCAAAGTGTCTTGAATAGAAATGAAATAAACACAAAAATGTATTTTTATCATATTTTATATTTCTTATTTCAAATTGCACTTAACATGTCTTCAAAAATACACCCGAACAGTACCACAATAATGTGGTCTTAAATTTAAAGAGGTTGTAGAAAGGGGGGGGGGGCTTTTTTGATAATTTCCAAGGCACACCTGACGATCACTCGCGGCACACTAGTGTGCCTAGGCACAGTGGTTGAAAAACACTGATCTACAGGAATCCCCCCCGCCCTCCTGAATCTGCTGTAGTTACCATGCCAGGTCATTAGATGGCGCTGTGAATTTTGTACCTTCACTTAATGCGCATGCGTGTTTCCTCAGTCTGCTGCTTTCCTCTGGGCTAAAAGTTCAGCTAACAACAATTTAACAACAAGTTAAAGCTGAATTTTGGATGAGAGTCGACAGATTTGACGCCAAGTGGGACCCGCTTCATCTAACAAGCTCCACACAGTCGCTGAGTGGACCAGAACCGAGTTGACGATGCCGGACTTTAGTCCGTGATAAACAGCTGATTTACAGCAGGTAAATCAACGTTCTTAATAATGTTTGCTAGTTTTTACTTAGATCACACAACATCCAACTGAGTTTTTATTTATTTATTTTTCCTGCGAGGTCGAGAAGCTGTCGTTCCACCAGGCGGACCGGTCTGGATGGGACCAGTCCAGGATAAAAACAGAGCAGAGTCCAGTTCATTAACGTAGTTACAGTTCAGTTAACGTGTTTTAATAGTGTGTTCAATTTAATTCTCAGTGTTTGTGTGACATACAGTTTGTGGTGTTGAATAAATAAATAAATACCAAATAAACCTGGTGTCTTCATTTTCAACTTTAAGAACACGCAACATGTTATACATCGTTTAAATCAAGTAACTTGAGTCCAGATATATTAATTTAGCTCAGATAACTAATCTCTCACGCTAACATTAATACTGTTTATTATTGGTAAACTGTTATTATTTAGCACATTTAGTATGTTATAGTGCAGCGTGAAGTGTGAAATATCCGCCTGCCTCGTTCAATAAACAGCAATATTAGAACTGGATCCAGCTGTGTCTCTTCCAAAACAGATGAAGCTAATTCAGGTGTAGATTAATTAAATATGAGAATCAAAATATATTCCATCAGTCGTAGTTCAGAAAGCGGTGCGTGTCCACCGCCATTGTTGATAAACAAAGGTGGGCGCCAGACCGCTGGGGAGCGCTAAAGCGCTAATCCGCTTATAGCGGACCTAAACAATTTGTCAGCGTTACAGCGGATTGACTAACTTTTATAATTCATAAGCGGATTTGCGCTATTTTTATTTAAAATGCAGTACCGCTAATAACTAATTATCTATCAGTAAAAACGAAAAAACTTATTTACGAGCTCTTAAATCAACCGGACGACTGCTAACAGACCATATCCTGTCAGCGCCGGATGTGGTCCGTGACAAAAAAGCGTCCCCCTCAGTCTCTTGGCTAGAGAGAGCGCTCTCTCTATAGCAGTTAGCAGCCAGTGTGTTACTCTGCAGCCTTATTGCTTGTTTTCGAAGAGTCAGACGAAGAGTTTTTAACATGGAGGGTGAACTTATGGATGTTTCTCAGCGGCCTACGCGACGCGTCAGCGCCTCATTTGCCCTCTTCAAAATGGCGACGGCCACAGAAGCAAAGGACTTTACAACAAAACACGGTAAAAACAATTATTTCTTTGCTGAGAAAAAATATATTTCTTAGCTGACTTTATAGCACAAGGTTTTTCTGAGCTTAACCGGTTCACGAAATGGTCAAATCTGCTGGATTTAAAAAAGTAGTTCGCCATTTGCCCTGTTCAAAATGGCGGCCGCGACGGCCACAGAAGCGTAGGACTTTACAACAAAACACGGTAAAAACAATTATTTCTTTGCTGAGAAAAAATATATTTCTTAGCTGACTTTATAGCACAAGGTTTTTCTGAGCTTAACCGTTTCACGAAATGGTCAAATCTGCTGGATTAAAAAAAGTAGTTCGCCATTTGCCCTGTTCAAAATGGCGACGACGGCCACAGAAGCGTAGGACTTTACAACAAAACACGGTAAAAACAATTGTTTCTTTGCTGAGAAAAAATATATTTCCTAGCTGACTTTATAGCACAAGGTTTTTCTGAGCTTGACAGTTTCACGAAATGGTCAAATCTGCTGGATTTAAAAAAGTAGTTTGCCATTTGCATGTTAACGCATTAGCGTCTGCTAGCGTTGCTAATACATAAGCACTTTTGAAATTGCGGACCTAAATAAATTAACAAGTGCTTTAGAAATAGCGGAACAAATTTTTGGATTAGCGCTGCCCAGCACTGTTGATAAATATGCCGTCTGGCGTCTGTCCGCTCATGCGTGTGTGCATGTGGTTCAAACAATGGCTCAGTGGGAGATGTTTATGTTATTAACGGGGGGGGGGGTCAGCGAAAAACCTCCACTCTGAGAGGTTGATTCAGAAACCTCTGGATTTAAAGAGGGGGGCCAGTGGTAACGTGTAAATGATCAGCAGAACCACAGAGAGAAAGGTGCGGTTTCACTCAAAATATGCGCTGTGTAAACGGCCCCTAAAGGAAGTGCAGCACTACTGCTGTGTCTGACTCTCATGAAAACAAACGGTAATAATTAAGGGTTACACTTGAGTTTACCTCCAGTTTTACATACAATACAACTGGCTAATCATTCTGAAAATTGTGGGGAAAATGTGCCAGAAAATATAAAAAAAGTGGCAAACACAAAATTGACTCATTTCAGATAATTGTTGTCAAAAAAGAGCATCACAAAATAAATTCAAATTGTAAATTAGGCCTAGATTTTGCAGGGCAGACTGATTCCTCACACAAACGGTGTTTTAAAAAAAAAAAATGTCTGAATATACATTTCACCATTCCTTAATAACGTTGATTCCCAACGGGTTGGGATGAACCAGGCACTTCCTAATAAATATAACTTACCCAGAGACTGCAATGCCAATTAACATGTGCTAATTAAGATAACAGGATATAAGAACATCCTTGATCTAGATTCCTGTGTGAGATACTGGAAAGGTTACACAGAGGTAAAGCAAGTTTTTGCCTAAACTATGTAAACTTGTCTTTTCCAGTGAGTATAAAACAGCATTTTTTTAAGCTACAACCAATTACAACCTTTTATTTACCAAAGACTAGCAGATCGAATGGTAATTATACAGTATCTTGTGTGATTCCTTGTGTACCGTATTTTCTGGTGTATAGGTCGCACCGGTGTATAGGTCGCACCATCCAATTATCACCAATAGATTGGAAAAATCCCTAGATAGGTCGCACCGGTGTATAGGTCGCACCTACGTTTAGCTCTGCTGCAAATGTCTGTCACAGGAGCGCACAGCAAGGCTTTTAAGAAGATTAACACTTAAAAACAATTATTTGTTTGATAAAAATTATAGCAAATATGTGTCTGAGCTGAACTTTTCCTTAATAAATGAACGTAATTGTGAAATGAGCTGGATTTAAAAATGTATTTAGCCGAAAGTGATAACAAGCCATATATAGGTCGCACCTGTGTATAGGTCGCAGGCCTTGAAAAAAACATAAAAAGGTGCGACCTATACACCGGAAAATACGGTATGTTCCTTTGTACTGAAACTCTGGCACAACAATTTCCTGCAAGATCAATAACGTTCTCATCTTATAAAAAATAAAAGGGCTATGTATTAGCTTTTTTTTTTTTCTGGTGAGAACAATATTTCTCAGTGCAATGTACTTCCCTCCAAGCCCCGTCTTGCTCCTCCATTATATAGCAAATAGGTCAAGTTAACCATCTGCTTATAGAAACGCTGAAAGAGCCAGTGGCTTGGAAGTGGAACTAAGCATATACACCCACAACAGATGTTTACAAAGACATGCAAGAATAAGGAAAAAAAATAAGCACACACAGACGCAAAGGCAGATATAACACAAATAAACAAGTTTCATTTTATGATTAACAGACACTGTGAAGGCAACAACAACAACAAAAAAACTCATACAGACTACTACTTTGGTATTGCTGATAAAATGTCTTGCAATTTGGTCACAGGACAGTGTTATTTGGATTGAACATGATTGATTAGGCGTTCAATTGTTGCTAATGCCTAAAACACAGAATGCCTTGAACACAAATGGGCGACACAGTGGTTAAGTTGAAAGCCGTTGCCTCTCAGCGAGAACGAACCTGGATCGAATCCCGGCCAGGGGTTATTCTGAGTGGGGTTTGCATGTTCTCTCCGTGCATGCGTGGATTTTCTCCGGTTCATCCCACAGACCAAAAACATGCATGTTAGGTTGCTTGGTAACTCTAAATTGTCCTAGGTGTGAGTGAGAGTGTGAATGCTTGTTTGGCTCTATGATGGACTGGAGACATATCCAAGGTGTCCCCTGCCTCTTGCACAGTGATGGATATGGACACCAGTCACCCCCGCGACCCAAAAAGAAACGGGTAAAGATGATGGATGAATGGATGAACACAAATATTCAAACTCTGTTTAAATAACAAGTTGTTTTGTTGCAAGCTTTGGTGATTGTCATGTTTAGAAAATAACTCATTTTAATAATTCCTAACAATAAATCACAAGATTTTAGAACTAAGAGTTACAATAACAGTGCACTGAGAGAAAGATCTTCCCATCTCATTGAAAGAATGACTGTTTGTTTGTTTGTTGTGTGTTTGTTTGTTTGTTTGTTTGTTTGTTTGTTTGTTTGTTTGTTTGTTTGTTTGTTTGTTTAGTAATAATGAATCTGAATAAGCCATTAGATTGTTTTATGGTTTTGTTAATCAAATAAAAGCAGGGTGAAAGACAAAATAAAAAAATATATACTGTGCTAATTGTAAGTTTCTGAGTGATTAATTTGAAGGGAATGTTTTGTGCATATGAAAACTTTGTAAATGTGATTCTACCGGTAATCAAAGCGAAAGACCCACTTAGCCAAAGTGTTAAACCAAAAGTGGAATTTATTGATAAAGCACAGCTGTTAGTGAACAAATGTTTTACCAGATTCCATTTTGTCTTTATGAATTGTAAATTTATGAATGAAAATGTTTTATTTAAAAATAACACAGCACAATACTGTATAAACATGTAAAACAGTTACATAATCAGTGTTATTTTAGGAAGATCAAAATGTGTCTGCCAAATTGCCTTTGGAAATTGAACATCATGCATGTGACTTTACTTTTGCTCTTTTTTATTTACAACTGAAAACAGAAACCATTTAGAGTCAAATTTACTTTTAAATGGCTCTGTAGCGTTCAGTTCAAAAAGAGAAATTTGGAACACCTGTTCAAAATATTTTCTTACCAGATAGCATCAAGAAGCAGGCATATTGGACCCTCTGGGTTTGGTAAACTAATAAAGCCTGAAACTGAAGTGGCACCTGTTCTTTTAATAAGATGAGGGAAAAAATTGACCTAACTTTAGTAGAAGCAAATAATGGAGAAGGGAGGGGAAGGGAAGTCTGAGATTGTCATCATTGTATGTTCCCATTCAATGGCAAAATTACTTTTCTCTGCATTTAACCCATCACATGTGATATACATCCAGGTGGAGCAGAAGTCGAGCCCGGGTCCCAGGTGGGCTGCCCTACCTCTACGCATCTCAGGCCCTGAGATAATACTATTTGTATTTAAAGCAATGGGAGAATGTGAAATTATTCAATACAAATATGCAAGTTTGCAAAAAGGCTTCCATGTTAACCTAATTTCTCAGATATGAAAAAGAACTTTTATTGAGCCTGCAATGGTCGAGTAAGATTTTTTTTATTTTTTTTGCTCAGATTTGATTTTCTTGCATGATTGTTCATATCATTAAAAATGTGACCTCCATCAGACTCCCGTGCGAACCATTTTCAGTTCTGTTAATAGCAGTATCAAAACGGACCGACACTGTGGATTATAAATCATCCAGGACATGGGAAATTAAAAGAACAAAAACAGAGCCAATAGGTTTTCGTTCTGTAGCTGAAGACTTGTGGAGTTCCATGATTTAAACTGCACAATGTTGGTATCAATATTATTAATACTTGGATTAATCTGCTTACCGTACTTCTACCTCTCTGAGCAGGAGAAATGGAACATAACCGTTCAGAATGCAGTCGCTTTAAAAAACATCAGATGTGTATCCGATAAAGTACCACAGAGGAAAAAAGACCCGGATCAAATTTGAAAATATCTAATTTGTCACGTTCAAGACTCTATGGCTCAGTGATACGTCCTGTGCTGTTGTATGGCGCAGAAACATGGCCAATGACAACAAAACTCGAACAGCAACTTCACCGAACCGACATGAAAATGCTCCGATGGATGCAACGCATTAGTCTTAAAGATCACATCCAATCGACCGAAATCCTGCATCGAGCTGGCTTATGTGCGATTAAGGACGCATGCCGGCGACACCGTTTGCGGTGGTTCGGTCATGTTAAACGAAGTGAAAACAGTGCTATACTTGCTATTGAAAACCTTGAAGTACCTGGCACCCGTCCCAAAGGCCGTCCGAAAAAGACCTGGGCGCAAACGATTCAACAAGATCTGAAAGCGCTGAACCTCAATGAACTGGACGCAACTAACTGTCTAATCTGGCATCAAAAACTTGCGACAAAGATGTAGCGTCCCACCCCGGAATCGGGAAAACGGACGTTAAACGAAGATAGATAGATATAATTCGTCACGTTCAGACTGTCATAAAAATGTAGACCTGCTAAAAAAAAAAAATCTGATTTGGGTCGCATTTTCCTGCAGTGTGTACCTACTGTAGCCTTGTACATAACTGCTCACTTCAAGTGTTTTTTTTTTGTTTATGTAACTTCTTTGGAGAACTCATGAAGTTTTACTTAATTTTTCTGTTTATATAAAGAATAAAATGCAACACAACTGAAAAGTGTCAGTGGCAAACGGCATGCTTATTGCTTTTTAAAAAGTATTTCCAGGGTCAAACCTGTCACAACAGAAGCTCTTTCAACACCAATCAAATACATTCCACCAACTTCAAATATCATTTGAGCAACACATCTAGAGGGCAAAAGTCTGGAGCCATTAACAGCAAGAGTTTATGGAGAGTTGGCTCATGAAAGTTAACCAAAGCAGGTTGAGCTGAACAGCTAAAAGCATGGAAACGGTGTCAAACTGTCCATCACTTGCTGGGGCAAACCTTTACTTCAACTGCTTGAAAAGTCTGATGCGAAGAGCAACATGTGCAACCGTTTAGCTTGCAGAGCAACTAACAGAAACTCTCAAACAAACTTATTGGTAAAAGCTTTATCAAAGCTGACTAACAAATCTTACCTGGGTTTATCAAATACTGCTTTATTTCTTTTTCTTCTAATACTTGCATAATCTTAAACGGGTATCACGGTATTCTAATGTTTCCTTGTGACCAAGGACTACATACAGTGGTTTTAATAAAACAGAGTGCTCAGTCCCAGAGAGCAAAAAATGTTAAGCAAAATGGTGATACTTATGCTTTAATCTGGCCCTAGAGGTAGCTATAGATGTCTCCGAAATGTGACACCTCCTTCAAGTGAAACAACTGGTACCAGCACTAATTGAAATTTTGCATGCAAAGTGACAATGCCTAGGCCCTCGGCAGCATGGATTAAGGTTTGAATAGAGACAGATTCTTTGTGAAAGCCTACTGTGGCGGTTGGCGTGCAGGCCAGCTCCATGCATCTGCTCACTGGGTGAACGGAGAAAACACTGGATTGTGTACAGTCGCGCAGTTTACCTTTACTAACCCTATTACAGAAATCCTCTCTGTCCTTGTTTTCTTTTATCCTTTAAAACGACACAACCTCTTCCAAGCTTGCACTCTCGGCTGCTTCTGGTGTGGTCAGGAAGCGGCTGAATTTACATGTGAAAACGTTTTTACTAAACTATGTAGAAAATGTGGTGAGGAATCGGCACAATCTAAGCATATTAAGCCCTGTGCAGTATATAGGTGACTAAAATGTAAAACATTATCTTTAGCTCAGGTTCGCCAGTGTTGAACTGAGTCACATCCNGGTGTCAAACTGTCCATCACTTGCTGGGGCAAACCTTTACTTCAACTGCTTGAAAAGTCTGATGCGAAGAGCAACATGTGCAACCGTTTAGCTTGCAGAGCAACTAACAGAAACTCTCAAACAAACTTATTGGTAAAAGCTTTATCAAAGCTGACTAACAAATCTTACCTGGGTTTATCAAATACTGCTTTATTTCTTTTTCTTCTAATACTTGCATAATCTTAAACGGGTATCACGGTATTCTAATGTTTCCTTGTGACCAAGGACTACATACAGTGGTTTTAATAAAACAGAGTGCTCAGTCCCAGAGAGCAAAAAATGTTAAGCAAAATGGTGATACTTATGCTTTAATCTGGCCCTAGAGGTAGCTATAGATGTCTCCGAAATGTGACACCTCCTTCAAGTGAAACAACTGGTACCAGCACTAATTGAAATTTTGCATGCAAAGTGACAATGCCTAGGCCCTCGGCAGCATGGATTAAGGTTTGAATAGAGACAGATTCTTTGTGAAAGCCTACTGTGGCGGTTGGCGTGCAGGCCAGCTCCATGCATCTGCTCACTGGGTGAACGGAGAAAACACTGGATTGTGTACAGTCGCGCAGTTTACCTTTACTAACCCTATTACAGAAATCCTCTCTGTCCTTGTTTTCTTTTATCCTTTAAAACGACACAACCTCTTCCAAGCTTGCACTCTCGGCTGCTTCTGGTGTGGTCAGGAAGCGGCTGAATTTACATGTGAAAACGTTTTTACTAAACTATGTAGAAAATGTGGTGAGGAATCGGCACAATCTAAGCATATTAAGCCCTGTGCAGTATATAGGTGACTAAAATGTAAAACATTATCTTTAGCTCAGGTTCGCCAGTGTTGAACTGAGTCACATCCAGGTCTGACTGGAGAGCTGAAGGAATGCACCACACACTGAAATACAATCAAATCTGTGAGACTTTTTTTTTAAAGACTTCATGCTGTGATCTCATTCTACCCCACTTCACCATCCTCTACTGTAGTTTTTGGTCCCATTTATGTTTCCTTCACAGAAAAGGAGGACAAAAATAATGCTGTTTCAAGGGTATGTATCGTCCTACTAAGCCAGCAGTAACGTGCATAAATGAGAAGATGAGGTTGCTGTTGCATCATAACACCAGTTGACCCAGAAAATCATGTGAACAGTACAAAGTCAAAGGTTACAACAGACTAGATATGGGGCTGGGCAGAAGCGGAAAAGCCTAATCTATCTAGTAAAACTCATCTCCTCCTAACAATACAGTCTACAACAATTTTATGGCTGGGAATGAATCGGGAAATTTCCACTCAACAGAATTAGATGAGCGCTGCTGTTGTTGGGGCTGTCGACTTAGCGCTGATGACAATAAATGGGTGCGCCAATGAAGGGATAAATCCACTGTGTGTTTTCATAGACATGTTTGACAGAGCTAGGCTAATTTCCTTGGCATTACTACGTCCATTAATTTTCGCAAGGAGCTTTCCTGTGACTGTTACCGAAACCAACAGCGCATGGCATCAGCTTACATTAACCCTAATCAGCAATTTAAAGTTGCTTTGCAATTTATGGAGAACCTATATTTGAAAAATGGCTAACTGGGACAAATGAATGAAACTAATTTGCAGAATGGAGTTTGATGTTGTATACAAGCATAGACTAAAACATAACCGTCAATGCTTGGATGCCAGTTTACAGTATTGTGACTTGAAGACGATTGGCAGAGTTGACGTATACGATTTGTAAAATGCTGTGAGTTCAAGTTCAGACACTTTTTTTTATCCTATAATCCTCTCCAGCACCGTCCTTGCCTAATTCATTTATTATTTATATAACAAGTGGCCCTTTATATTCCTTTCACAGAATATAGAGAAGTAGTATGGTTATTCTAGTGTACTTTATTTCATGAATTATTGTTAGCCAAACTTTTTTCTGACAGATAGCTTTGGATTCATCAATGAACAATAACATTTGATGTTTAAATGCTTGTGAGTTTAGAAAAAGATGTAAAATTTCTTACAAACTACAACAGAGGAGATGTCGCCTCATTAAACTTGTCGAAGAAATCCACTGGAGGGCTGTTTTCTGTTGCATGCTGGGATAGCTTTTTTTTTTTTGGGATTAGAGCTGCAGTGACCTCTTCTTCAACTCTTTATAATTTTCTACGTAACCAATCCTCGTAGTCTCATTGGACGCAGAAGTAGGGTGAGTTACAGGGTACAATGGAGAGGTGGAACTGCAATTGGTTGGCGACGGGTTTTCGAAGTATTTATAATTTTCTACGTAACCAATCCTCGTAGTCTCATTGGACGCAGAAGTAGGGTGAGTTACAGGGTACAATGGAGAGGTGGAACTGCAATTGGTTGGCGACGGGTTTTCGAAGTACCACAGCCCGAAAGGCATTTCAAATATGCACGCTGCATTTCGGATCACACTGAGTTCATAACGGGAAAGATGTACTGTATAACCAAAAAAAAAGTCAATTCATAAAACTTGCCCGGTGCTTTTTGAGTGAATTATAAATGAAAACCTAAACTGAGTGTAGAAGAGCAGAGTCAACATCTTTGTTTGCGTATTTTAGAGACGGAGAAAACAAACGGAAGTGGAACACTGTTTAGCGTGAAATTGTTGTTATATTTGGCAGTTTTCATATCCTGCACTTCCCTCGCACTCCAACAGAAAAACAAGCATAAGTTTAGGTCAAAAAAATAAATAAGGCTCCCAAAAAGCAATCAAGCAGTGATAACATAAATTAAATGAAAACAAGTTGTGACTTGCATATTAAAGATAAGGTTACACAGCAATCTCATTACCTTATTTAATCAATTTTTAAATGCAAAATAAATTGTGCTGCGTTTACCACGATGTCGGAAATTATACCGGTTTTGACTAACTTTAGTCAAAACTATTCATTAATGCTTCTTTGTGATGGTAAACATGTTTAAAATATTATATGTTAATTTAAAAAATAAAATATCTACACAAAACTCATTCCTTTTTTATTTTTGTTGCTGTGAACACTGCATTGCAAAGTTCCTCTAATCATACGGAAATTATTTTAACGACGATGGAACCTTTAAATGGAAAAATACTTTAAAACTCTATAGTGCAAACCTTAGAACCGGCAATCTGTAATGCAATGCAGTCATGATGCTATTTGAGACTTTTGATAAGTAACTGAACTGAAAACAAACACAGTCGGTTGTCAACATAAAAGCGCATGATGCTTGTCAAAGTGCGTGCCAACCCTGCAGAACATGGAGCTCGCCAGGTTCATAGCACGCTGAACAAATCCAAAAAAGTTGCAAATCAAAAGATTTCCCTGTAAACAACAGCTTTGTTGGCACTTTATCCGTTGTTCCATTTGGTTTAGTTAGAAATGGTTGCATTCCTCCACCTGTAATTATGAGGTTTAGTTCAACTGTCAGGAGGAAGAGGACACATTTGTTTTCTGAACGCATCCTTAAAATAGGCTGAATAAATGACTGGGCTGACACTTTCCACATGCCGTGTGGTGGGTCTTGACCTGTCAAAGGCCTGGCTGAGTCCAGCCTTTCAGACTCGTCTGCAAATTTATTTTTGAACTAATAAATCCTTTTAAAGATCATCTAAAAAAAAGCTAAGTCTGGTCCTCTGGACATTCAAAAAACAAAACAAAGCAACAAAAAAAAACTGTAGAAACGTTTCGTTTTTCGTCCGAAAGACTTCCTCAGTCCTTCTCAGTCTTTCGGGAAAGACAAAACGTTTCTACAGTTTTTTTTTTTGCCTTGCTTTGTTTTTTGAATGTCCAGAGGACCAGACTTAGCTTTTTTAGATTTTTCTACCTGGATTATTGAGCATGCGTCAGGGTACTTTTAAAGATCACATTTGATGGGAATATATTTAACACAAACTTGAGTAATAATGTAGCATGTTATAGGGGGGAATCAATGAGTTGTGGAGCTATTTTAAAGCAGAATGCTGTAAATAAATGCAGGCTAAAGGTGGCTGTTTTTTTTACCATTCAACCTGTTTCATTGTGCGTTAAGCCATGCTGACTGATGCCCTTTACTGCTCTGTTCAGCTGACTGCACTGTGATCTGAAAGAGCCTTTTGTGGGTTCAACCAGGACATCAGCTTGGATGTTTGCAAAGAATAAATCTCGTAAAACGTTTCATTGCTATTTAATTATTTATTTATTTATTTATTTTTGACGTTTAATCTCCATCTGCGACTCCTGATGCGCTTTTGTCACATTTGACATTTAAGGGGGTGTTTTTCCCTCTAATGTAACTAAATGCACCACACAAGAGGGCAGTTTTGTTCCGTAATTAACATTAATAGCGGTTATTAGAGCTAAATGAGAAGCATTAGCGTAAATTGCGTCCCAGTATGTAAACTCAATTTCAGCTCTGTAACCCCCCACTCCCCCTTATCAGATAAAAAAAAGCAGATAAATGATTTGTTAAAAAATATTTTTAAAAGCGTCTATAAACGTGCTTTGTGTCTCAAACTCAAACCGGCATGATGATGATGATGACGATGATGACGATGATGGGGTTGCGTGTTTATCCGCCGAGATGGCAGCGCTAGCTTACCTTCAACAGCTACCACGGCCGGTATGGTCCATAATATCCATAGAATATCCATTATTGGTACTTAAAAAGCCCAGACATTCAAATAAAATAGGTCCCGAAAGCCATTGAGGGCAAAAACACAGAGGGGACTGGCGGTCCGTCTCCTCCTCTTGAGCGCTGCCAGATAGCAGAGCACACCAACTCAAATCTGGACTCCCGAAAGCCATTGAGGGCAAAAACACAGAGGGGACTGGCGGTCCGTCTCCTCCTCTTGAGCGCTGCCAGATAGCAGAGCACACCAACTCAAATCTGGACCAAGTTTGGGCGAAACCAAGGACGCACAGACGGGGGGGAGCAAAGAGCAGGGCAGCCGGACAGCCCGGGACTTTACCGCCACGTTACATCAGTCCGTGACTTTTCAAACAAAAACGACAACTAACTATGTCTATTTATGGTACATTGTTTTAAATACTCGTGATTTCTGTGATGCCGAATCGATTAACTGAACGTCCGTCCCCCCGCTTCATTTCCGCTTTCACTTGCCCGGCTGTCAATCATCGCCGGAGCAGCCTCAGCGCCTCACCTAGCTGCGATAATGAAGTGTTGAGGGACCGCGTATAAAAGATGGAGCGACTCGTTCTGGGTTCCACAGTGCTCAAATAAGAATCACAGGTTTATTCTTTTGTCAGGCGAAGCTCACATGTGTTGTTGGGAGTGTCACCGCGAAGATGCTGACTGTAACAGGTGACCAGCTGGAGAGAAAAACAGAAGTAAGTTTCATTCTTTCTTTGTAGCTCCAGGTTTAGTTTTACTTATGGTTTCTTTAAAAAAAAATACTTTTAATGGTTTCCTGTACACATTATTACTACTAATTTACCCACGCTGTGCAAGAAAAACATAGGCTACATGTGTTATACTTGTGTCCAAGTGCTTATGATTTAGGCCTATAGTTTAAATAAATAAGTTGGTGTGCATGCAGTTTAGCTGTCCAAACAAAATACGTATTTTTAATTCTAAAGGATGGATGGATGGACTGATTTTCACTTTACACATTATGTACTATAAGTTTGGTTCTGGCTCTGCAGGCTATATAAAAGCAATGCAAAGTAGGAAAAAAGAGCAAATGGCATTTGTGGTTGTTATTGTAGAGCTTGATAATGTCCTCACAAAGATGTAAAGCCTAACTGGTGCTTCTCTCACTCAGGGTTTATGTCTTATTGAATAATCTTTAATTGCATAAATAGATAGATTCATTAATTCTGACTGCACATGTGTTCATATAATACAAAAATTCACATTTTCTTAATTTTGGAGGTGTTAAAAGTTGAATTTTTACATATATTTATTGAACTTCTATTGATTAGACTTAATTGATGATAGTTCCGGAGGGAAAAAAGGATTTTCTGGCCTGACCATGTGAAATTATCAAGTAGCACTGCACATTAGTAGAACTGAAAAG
>JBBPBX010076558.1:0-17082 GCA_038048925.1 Garcialebias charrua | reverse complement strand
AACAAATGCTGATTCTAAATGTGGTTAATGATACAAAACTGACAATAAAGATGCTCAAATATGAATTATAATATGGTAAACTGTAAATGAGATGAGCAGGGAAGCTAACCATTAGTCATTTAGATTTAATAAAAATAATAAATAAAAATAAAGATATACAGTACATATAACCCCAAGCAGAACTACTGTTTTCAGGGGTCCAGATCCTTGAGAGCTGAACGTTGTCCTTGGCACGTGCGCAGCTTGAACTCCTGCAGAGTGCAGCACCTGCAGACACAGCTCCATGTCAGAAATCACTGCTTAGGTCAGCCTCGCGTCTCCACAGGTTACACAGCTGGCACGTCCAAAATGTCTGTCAGAATGTTTCGTTGCAGGCACAGATTTCCTCTAAACAAAATGAACTCTTCTGTTTTTTGTCAGCTCAAAGTTCAAGAGCTGATAAGCTCCAACATCTGTAGCTCAAACTTGTACAAAAATATTACAAAAATCATTCAATTTTGTTGTTGTTTCAACTTGCAATAGATTTAAAATGTGTTAAAGGCAGTAGCAAACCATGTTCAGAGCAATTATGCTTTTATTTATCATACCACAAATCTACTTTAAATATTAGTATTTTATTAACAGGTCAGTCAATCTCCTGAGCAACAAATGGCCAAACTGGATCAGACTTTTTTCTTTTGTTGTTGTCTTTATATTGATAAAATTTCGGGTGGTGTGGTGTGTGCCTTTTGTCCTCTACGTTCAACCTACTGGGCTGGCTGGAGTTAAGCTGACCAACGGCTGACACTTTTTTATTCACGTCCTTTTTGAAGATTTAATGAAAACATAAACTGGAACTTTAACTTACAGGTTTGTTCAAATGTTAAACTTTACTTATACTGTATATAACCATTTCTCCCATAACCTAGAATGAAGACTCCCCCCCCCCCCAAAAAAAAAAATAAAATAAAATAAAGAAAGAAAGAAAAAGAAAAGAAAACCACCCAGCTGACGAGTGCTGATAATAATCAATGTCAGAAGAATTCTTTAAAGACCAAAAATGTTATTATTCAAATTAACACAAGATATGCTAGAAATTGAATTTCCTGTGAAAATGCAGTGAATGCTTACAGCAGAAGAACTTGCTGAAAAACAGATGGAATTAGCTTAAAACGTGCTGAAGTAGCAGTAATAGAAGAAAAGGCCTAAATTAGCAGAAAAAAGCAGAAAGAACATATACTTGCTGAATTAGGTTTAAATAGGCAGAAATTAGCGCGCAAAGAAACAACTGAAAAGTAGCTAAAAATTTCCGAAAGAAGCTTAAATTACCAAAAGGAAGTGGAGTGCACATTTTTGCTGAATTAGGCTTAAAAAAGTTTAAATGAGCACAACAAATGCAGAATTAAACGTAAAAGCTAAAATTAGCATTAAACAGCTAAATAGTAGCTGAAATAGCTGAAACTAGCAGAAATAGACTGAAATTAACTTATGTTGAAAATAGCAGAAAGAAGTTAATTAGGGTGAAAGAAGCAGAAATCCTCACGAAAAGCTTGAATTTATCAGAAGACAGCTGAAATTAGCTAAGAAATGCTTTAAAAAAGGCACCTGAAAAGGTAGAATATGTTTAAATTAGCAGAAGAAAGCAGAAATAACACGTTTGCTGAAAGAAACACGAATTAGCATAAAAAGTGGAAATAATTTGAAAACAGCTGAAATTAGCAAAAAAAAACTGCTGAAAAATAGCTAAAAAGGCAGAAAGAAGCTTAAGTTACCAGAAGGAAGTGGAGAGCACATTTTTTGCTGAATTAAACTGAAAAAAAGTTGAAATGAGTGCAAAAAATGTGGAATTAGCTGAACAAGCTAAAATTAGCATAAAAACTGCTATAGCTGAATTTGCAGAAAAAGCTGAAACTTGTAGAAATGAGCTGAAAGGAACATAAAAATTAACAGAAAGAAATTAATATAAGCACAAATGTAGTTAGCAGAAAGAATCTGCAAAGAGTGCAACACAGCAGAAAAACTGCTAAAATGAGCTGAAAGTAGCTGAAAAAAGTTTAAAATTTGCACAAAGAAGCTGAATGAAGCTGAACCAGAACAAAATGTGAAAGGAGTAGTGAAAGGTTGTAAACAGATATAAAGATTTGAAGCATGTAAAATTAGCTCAATTCATTTTCTATGAGGGAAAAAAGTGGCAGAAAAGGCTAAATATGTCAAAAAGCTAAAGTTGCACCAATACCAAAAGTCATAGCAGGATTGTCCTGAAAGAGCTGAACGTTTTGATTCATGGTTTATTAAAATAGCACAAAAATTGTGGAACGAGAAAGATGCTGAAACTGTGCAGAAGAAAAATGGATCTCAATAGTGAGAATGCTTCATAATCACATTATTAAAAGTTACTTACGTATATAGCTTTGTGCCACTTGAGGGATTTTTAAATCTTGTTGTTTTCATAAAACTTATTAATACACTTTAGAGTTACTTTATTGTATTTTTTTCTTCCTTTGAGTGACAGACTCGTGGCTGCTGTAGACCACGCAGCCCTAAATTCACACAGTTTCTGGGTTGTCGTAGGTCAGGCGTGTGCGATTGGCTCCAGGTCATCTGTGCCTATCTTAAATAAAATGTTGCTCATATTTATTTATTTATTTTTGCACAGGACAAAGAGATTCCCAGTTAAAGGTGAGTGGCAGCGCTCCTCAAATGATCCGACAAATATAAATCCAGACATACTTGTAACATTTCACTATACACTTTTATTATCTTTGTGCAAATCATTCTGATGATTGGTGTGTGCATATCTGTATAAACTCTTGAAGGTCTTGGCGCAATTATTTAAAAAATGCATGTGAAAATGTAGGGTGCAAATAAAACACATAACACACAAAAGTCTGCATACGTGTTGCGCTTGATAAACTGACAGAACAACAACCAGATTGCCGTGTTTATGTTGTAATGCCAATTTTTTTTTTACATGTTTTCTCAATCCAGTTTGTACATCTTGCACACTACTGCAGTGTGTGTGCACATTCAAATGCACACACACTGCAGCTTTCTCTACTTATTACCTCGCTAATTTCCTTGCAGAATAGAAATGTGAGAAGCCATGCATACTGGTGGTGTGATGCTTTTCTTGCCACAGAGATGCTGGGAACAGGACATGCATGCTGTCCTCAGGACTGCAGACAACTACAATAATTTGACACACTTGCATGTTTTTTTTAATAATAATAATAATATTTTTTTTTACCAAAGACAAATACAATTACAATAAACACAAACAAAAGCAAGGTGGCACACTGAATGTTCAAACAAGATTCAAATGTTGCACCTTAACCAGCAGCTTAGAGAAAAACAGATGAAAGGGATTATCTGTTTTTAAGCTGCAGGAGAGGAAAAAACTTCAGACGTCCATGTTCTTCTTATGAGCTTTTTAATCCAATTTACTTAAACCAAAGAGAGCAGCACATAAATCACAAGCAAAATTCAGTTTGTCAACAGCTCAAACCAAAGTCCAGTGGTGGAGAAAGTACAAATAAACATACAAAAATGTACTCTAGTAAAAGTAGAAGTACCATATTAATGTTTTTACTTAAGTAAAAGTAAATAAGTACTTGCTTTTAAAAATACTTAAAGTATTAAAGTAAAAGTACTTGCTGAATGTATTATAACTAATGCAATGGTCTACAATATCAGGTGTACCTACTGTATATTTTCTGTAATACATTAATAGTGCTGAGTCATTTTAATGAACAGTGCTGCAGATAGTGCATGTTTTTATTGTGTTTACTCTGTGACACCGTTCACACTTGGACTTGTGATTCTGTGTGTCAGAATTTCAGGGATGACATGCAGAGTTAAATGTCATTAAGCAAAATAAGAAAGAGGAATGCTTATAACTTTGAAAGTTTTTATTTAACACAAAACAAAACCAATGTGTCATTTTAACTGCAGTAAACAGTCAGAGCGCTAAGACATCTGTCGGCTCTGTGGAATCATTGGTATGCAAGTCTTTTATAAGATTTTTTTATTATTATTGTATTTTTTTATTTATTATTCTTTCTGTATGAGTTGTGTGTTATGTTTTTTTGTGGACCACGAGTCTGTTGAAAAAAGTTGATAAACACATTTAAGTAAAAGTTGTCTGCCTGAAAAAAGGAGCATTAGACCTAACAAAGGAACATGCTCTGATCATTTCAACTCCAGTTGGTCATCAACTCTAGTTAAAATACTGTCTAGTCAATCTTGTAATGGATCAATTGTAAAGAATATTTTTAACTTCATGACACCATTTTCAAAACTTCGACCTGAGTGTCGAGACATTTGGAGAAATCTCTTGTCTCCTAACATCCCATGAACTGACACATTTTAATATTGCAGCAATAATGTATTGTTCAAATTCAGAAGAAGTTGGTTTTCAAAGTTTTTTGAGTCCAGTCTGGTTCTTTTGGGAGAAAATCTGTCCTGCTGTACTGAAGAGTCTTTCAATAATCTTTCAATAATCTTTCAATAAGATCATGGGTGTTGTGTATCTTCTGTCTGAATCTCTGTGGTGGAATCCATTTTGGGTGTGTTAGTGGTGCTGTGGGTGCTCCCAGCTCAATGACGTATACACTAGAATATACGTCATTGGTCCAGCTCTTCTTGAAGGCAGGTCTAATGCTACCTGCCCACTTTGCAGTGATTTAATGGACCAACTCCCTTCTCAACATCAGTTACTTTCAAACTAACGACAAATCAAAAAGTTGCAACGTGAATGTAACTTGTAACTCAACGCATTATAGAAATGTAGTGTAGTAGAAAGTACAGATACTTCATGTAAAATGTAGTGCAGTAAAAGTACCCACATTTAATTATACTTAAGTAAAGTACAGATACATGAAAAATGTACTTAAGTACAGTAACAAAGTATTTGTACTTAGTTACATCCCACCACTGCCAAAGTCATATACAGTATATAACAGGGCTGTTCAACTAAACTGCTTAGGAGCCACAGTTACTGGAAGCCAAGAGCTCAGGGGTCAGACATCCAGCAGTTATTGTCATTAAGTAAGTTTGTTTTAGGCTTTAAAATCTAGTTTTATTTAGAAATGAACCCACTAGTGGGCTGAACTGAACTCACCCATGGGCCTGGTTCGGGTCCACCAATTGAATAGCGCTGGTAAATAACAAAATAAATGCTTGATTTAGATGAAGAGAGTTAGAGTTTGTGTTTATCCAACTCCATGCAACTGAGCGAATGAACTCCTTTTCAATGTCAGAAATATTCCTTTGTGTTCCCATGATCTGACCTTCAGAGGCCGACCTTGCTTGTGCTCTGTCTGATTGAAAGAACGTGTTTTGTATGTCTGAACCGTAATGGAGCAGCCGAGTCACTGCTGAAAGTGGAAGGGAACACGGTGCAGAGTGAGCCCAACGCTGCGGCCCCTTTTTGGGTAGTTAGTGGATAATGGATTCCACCTCTCCGAGAACTTTATTTTATTTTATTTTACTGCAGAACATGCAACAACCTGGCAACGTGGAGCAGCCTTTGGCTTTGCATTTAGTTTCAGTGCTCATATTCCCCCCTTTCCCTCCATCTCTCTCTCTTCTAACCTCTGCTTCTGTCTCTCAAGTGCTCCACAGTGTCTCCCTTCATCACATCACGCAGCTGAACACATCATGCGCCCCCCCCCCCAGTGCTCATAACAATCTAGACGACTTAATTCCTCCCCCTCCCATGATGTTCGTGTGAGGATCAACCCCTCCGACCTTTGCTTCCATCTTTATGTTGCATCAAATTTCATCACAATGTTCCCTCGTGAAAACAGCACTTGTGTTCCATTTAGCTGCCACCTTCTTGCAGGTGTGTCGGGGTGTTTAGTACGTGCATAAATTCTCCCAGTGGGTGTGAACGAATTGGATCAGGTTTAAAAAAAAAAAAAGAAGAATCAACTGCAAGAAAATACATAAATCAAGTTAATAAATGAGTAAATAAACAAAGACTAATCTTTTTAAGAAAACCACAAAACAGAAAATATGGCATTTTCATAAAATGGAGTGTGTTAAAAAGCACCATTTTAGGGATTTTACATGCAAAGTAAGCCTTGAAATGTCACATTTTCCCATTTTGAATGTGAAATTATTTTTCATGAGCATTAGGTTTTCATGCAGACAGCGTATTGTTTCATTTTCTGGTGTCATTGCTGTTTTCAGATGCGACAGAAAGGCTTGGGCAATTATGACTTGGCTCATATTTGTGCATGTTTATTTTTGTCTTTTACCAAAGTGCCTCACGAACCAAAAAAAAGAAATTGCAGAAATTATATTAGATGCACAGACAACTGATTAACTTTTGTAATCAATGCAATTAAAGATGGCCGCCGCAGCCAAACAACTATAGAAAACACAACAAATTACTTCAGCCGGGCTGCTCGCCTGTGATTTACCAATATTGCATTTGTAAACGGAGAAATTCCACATTAGAAGATAAAAATAGAGAAATAATGAGACTCTTGTTCTGTCTCAGTGTCAGTGCAGGTCAGAACCTCCGTTCTCATTATAAACCTCATTTTCTAGATGCAGGCGGACATTTTTTTTCTTCAACCCCAAATGAAAAGAACGGACTGAGTTCATTTTCCACACTCATGAAACCAGTTTGTTGCCATCCCAAATAAAACAGCTGTTGCATACATGAGAGAATGGAGGAAGCAGGGTGACATGCTCCTCTCTTTACTACACTTATTTACTTGTTTGTTTATTGTTGGAATTGAGAGCACCAAGTCAGCTTATTGACCAATAACAAGTTGACAGTTTCTGGATATTCAACTAAATTCACCCAGACTCAACAGATGATACAGAGAAAGAGAATTATCACATTACAGTATGAGGAGGAAACTGACTTTACCTTTTAAATCCATCCATCATCCATCCATCCATCCATGCATCCATCCATCCATCCATCCATTATCCTTACTCGCTTCTTCTTTTTTGAGTTACTGGTGCCCATATCCAGTTATGCAATCAATGCAAACAAAAATGGCACAATCACTGTGCGAGAAGCGTGGGACACCCTGGACAGGTCTCCAGTCCATCACAGGGACACATGGAGACAAACAACCACTCTCTCACTCACACCTAGAGAAAATTTAGAGTTACCAATCAGCCTAACATGCATGTTTTTAGTCTGTGAGAGGAAACTGGAGTACCCAGAGAAAACCCACACATGCACGGAGAGAACATGCAAACTCCACCCATAGATGTCCTGGGCTGGGGTTTGAGCTGGCGACCTTCTCGCTGAGAGGCAACGGCTCTGCCAACTGTGCCACCGTGCCGCCCCACCTTTTAAATTATATTACAAAAACAATTAATCCAGACAAGAATCATCAACGACAAGAAACAAAACTGAACAACACAAACGATAAAGGATAATATTTTGGAGAATAACTTGTTTGAAAAATCACAAAACAACAAGGAACAATCTAAACGATAATTAATCAGTCAAGGATAAATTCTCTTTTATCTAAGGCAAAATTAACTCTTTGAGCAGGAATTATTTAGGCTTTTATACTCAAGTTTTACTATTTGATGAATAGTTTACTTTGGATTTTAGTTCAGAGAAGTCATTTATTATCCCTGCAAGCCAGGAAATGATTTATCAAGTTGCATCATATCAGCAGGTCTCAGCTCCTTACCAGGTCAGTGTTGAGTCGTTGTTCTGAGGTTCTGTTGGTGGCTCAGACCAGGATACATCACAAGGAGAGGACTGGTCAGGTGCTGCCCAAAGTGTCCGAAAGTCACTGTGACTGCTTCAGGGGTCGGTGTCTCATCTGATGAGAAGGTGTGCGGGTGATCGACAACCTTCAGCAAGTTTACACTTTAGGCCAACGACATGAGTCACACAGTGAGACAAACATTCATCTTCTGTAGTTACTGGAACTCTACCCAGAAATCAAAAAAAGCTAAGTCTGGTCCTCTGGACATTCAAAAAACAAAACAAAACAAAGCAAAAAATTTTTTGTAGAAACGTTTCGTCTTTCGTCCGAAAGACTTCCTCAGTCTGAGCTGCTGTATTCAGCTCAGTCTTATAAATAGCACCCTCTCACAGTGGATCAACCAGTTGGCTGATGACAGCCGAAACCAACTGCTCACATGATCAAGGAGGACCATCAGCCTAAAGCCCCCGGCAGAGCTCAGCGAACAGGCAGTACGTCACACTACGCCGTACGTACGAAGAGGCAAAAGCGTAGCCCCGCGTAGCCCCGCAGGGCACGAACATGCAAAGCTCAAATTTTACGACCGCGTACGCGATGCGCGTTGTCTCACAATAAACTTCCCCGGCGCCGGACTGTTTTGTATGTTACACAAATAAATAAAATTCCCTTTTTCATCGCTGATCTGAACTTTTCTTTTGTTTTTTTGCCAAAAGTCAAGTAATCGCTTCCTCCTCCGACTCCATGACTGAAATGAATGAATTTGTCACGATCGAGCGAATAATAACCATGTCCTACCTGGCTGCGCAACGTTCTAAATATTTCCTGGTGGGCTGTGGGCTGCAGAACCAAGGCTCCCTGTTTTTATTTTTATTTTTTTTAGAACTTTTTATTAACATATAAAGTTTAGAAACACCACAGCGGCTGCAGCCAGCCAGATCATGCAGTCTCCCACTCGACCTGTCAATCAATTGAGTAGGCGTGTCAGCAAATGACCAATCAGCAACCTCAGTTTGTCCCGTAGGTAGACGCTCTACACGCAGCTGCTCAAATTACAACAAGAATTTGGAGCGAAAACGCGAGCATTTAACAGGAGAACGAAAGCAGAGCTGTGCCAGCGAACGCGTGCGCACAGAATGCGCGCGTAGAGTGGCGTACAGGCAGTACGCTGAGCTATGCCGGAGGCTTAACGATGGATAGTTAGCACCCTGATGGTTGTTTGCTATTCACAGAGGGCTGAGTGATACTAGCAATAACAGCATTGTAAGAGGGGGACAGTTGAACCCGGAGGCCTCCACCTCTGTTTAATGATGGACGGTTTCTTTTCACAAAGATGGCCTCCTTTACTCCTCTCTCAAACCATCGTTCCTCTCTATCAAGGATGTGAACATCTTCATCCCTGAAAGAGTGACCTCTGGCCTGGAGATGAGTGTAGACTGCAGAGTCCTGACCTGATGATGTTGATCTTCTGTGCTGGGCCATCCTTTTGGCCAGTGGCTGTTTAGTTTCCCTGATATAAGACTGATCACCCTCCTGACACTGAACAGCATACACAATATTACTCTGTTTGTGCCGGGGGACTGGATCTTTGGGATGAACCAGTCTTTGCCGTAATGTATTTTGGGGTTTAAAAGCCACTGGGACGTTGTGTTTAGAAAATAAACGTCTCAATGTCTCTGAAACTCCCGCAACATATGGAATGTCCAGAGGACCAGACTTAGCTTTTTTAGATTTTTCTACCTGGATTATTGAGCGTGCATCAGGGTATTTTCTACCCAGAAATGTTGCTGAGCAAACGTGTTGTTTTCTGTGCTCAGGAATAAATTAGATGATCATCAGACGAACACATCAGGGTGAGGGAAACAGACGAACTGAAAGTGTCACAAAGAAACTTTGAACTCTCAGCTCTCTTGGGGACCTTTGAGGTTATGACATCCTTCTGACAAACAACACACAAAGACCTACGTCTTAAAGAGAGGATCTTTTCTCACCAACAGAACAGAGACGTTTATTAAAGCACGTCATAATATTTCACATTATAATGATTGAAAATAAGAATCATCATTATTCATGTTCACACCTCTCATGAACAATTAAAACAAACTTCATTAATGATTTTGATTTTTTTCTTAAAAGCATAAAATAAAAGAGTAAACATTAGTCAGACTGTAGATGACTCTAGTGAATGTGTGAAAACATCAGACATTATTCAAGTTAAAAGGAACTTTAAAGAAAACAGTTCAGGGGGAGTCTGGTAGATGACCTAAAGGTCAGAGGTCATAATCATGGGAGCACATCTTCCTGTGAGGCAACAAAGTAGCCACTCTAGCAATAAGCAGGTCAGACTCATTACAAAAATGTAAACGTGAAAAATATTCTTGCAAAGGGTTTGTAGATTGAAGTAGAATTATGAAAAAATGAGTAAAACTGCTGACATCGGATTTAGATTTATTACAGTTTTTGTTTTATTCCTATTTAAAACACGGTCATCTGATCTGATTTAGCATTTCATTCTTTCTGACTGAGTTGATGCTTTTTTGTTATTGTTGCTTGACTTTTGACACAGGGTGATCTGATTTAGAATTTCATTGTTTCTAATTATGTTTAGTGTTTTATATTTTTATTCCATGTGCTGTAAATATGTCTTGTTACTTTTTATTTGACGCTGTGGTCTTTTTGTTAAGCACTTTGGTAACATTTTCTCTGTTTTAAATGTGCCCTTCGTCTGCCTCGGGCCTTGGGGGGGCGATCTCTGATACTTCGCGGTCACTATTGAATGTTCTATTTGAGGAACCTTATTCACGTATGCATGCTCACAACCACACACAAATGGATGCAGGGATGTAGATATCATATGCCAATATGTAGATGTGTATGTGACTGAATATGAATGTATATGTATGTATACTGTATACATATTTGTAGGTATGGGTATGTATATTTATGGAAATCTACTGCAAAGTCATGAATGTTATTAGTCTTTATGCATGTGTGTTTCGTTGCTGTGTTGTCATGTACTTTGCAGGATTGCAGACGGAGGTTGGGTGTGTTTGCCTTGTGCTCTTTTTGTGGATAATTGTTGTGTTTTGTTGTCTTACTTTCTTTCTTTCCTTTCTCTCTATAAAAAAAATAAATTCATATCAGTGTGAGAAGATGGCTGTAAGGTGAGAAGGGAGGCCATCTATAAAAGGAAAAAAAAAGTGCTCTATAAATAAATCTAATTTGACTATATTTTGGAGCACCTTGTGTCTGTCTCCATGCTTTTACAATGTGTAATTCAGTGACATATACGGTAATACAATATAATATATCTGAGAGCAAGTTGTCTTGTATGACAGTCCAATGGGAAGCCAAGCTGGATATATGAGACCAATCAAGGGCAATTCAATTCAAACGTAAAAAAAGGAGCTGATCAGCAAAAAAAAAACCCAAAAAAAACCAACAACAATATGGCAGTTATGAACAATTTTGCCATTAAAGTTTAAAACTATCAGCTGAGAGCAAAAATAACGAAACTCGTCTGAAAATCAAGTTTTTAACCACATTAATTTAAAAGAACCAGCTCCTTTATCCCGTCGTGTTTTACAAAGGTCCACATTAAAAGTTAGGCCTTATGAATAAATAAATCTCAGTGTCTGTCACTCCAGAGGATGTGCCACCTGACGTTAGCATGCAGCTCACTGCGATGAGCATAATAACTGTCTCTGATGATAAATCAGAGTGCAGCGCGACAGACAGTGGGCTTCAGAGTCGAAGCTGGGTGGAGCATGGAAATTCACTTTCATCCAGCTCTAATAGAAATGATGCTGGACAGTAAATGTTTGGACGCTGTTGTTAGAAACAAAACACGAAAGTTCAACAGATACTGATTAAAGCATGTGCACAATAAGCCACGTGACTCCTTTCTGAGAGTGTTTACTCGGCTCCTGCAGCATCAGTTTTCTTGACGTTCCCACCTGTTTCAACTTGTGAGTAAATTTTAAAATAACACCTCAAACTACAAAAATGAGCAATTTCTATAAAATTCAGTGAGATGGTTAAAATCTGTTAAAGGCTATGACAGGCTAAAGTTAAAATAATCAAAACAAAAACAAATTTGAGCAAAACAGTAAAAGTTCAAATGAGCAAAACTAATAGTTAACAGATGTTAGTTAACAGTAGCTAACGCAACAGACAGAAAAACAGGTAAAGCAATGCTTCTTAAAGTTGAAATGTAGCAACACAACAACTAAAATCAGTTAAACAGTAGCTAAATATTAAAGAAATAAGCTAAAAGTAAAGACATCATGATAATATATACAAGCTAAAATGAGCTAAATGTTAGCTAATTCCAATTTAACCTTAGCTAAAAGCTAAAATGAGCAAAATTATAGCCAAAAGCAGGACAATAATAGCCAAAAACTAAAATTAGCAATGCATGAGATGAAAGATAAAAGTGCCAAAAGTAAAAGGTAACATTAGTAAAACAAAAGCTAAAACTAGTAACAGCTAAAACTAACAGACCAGAAAAGCTGAAATGAGCAGAAGTACCGGTAGCTATATTTTAATCAGCGAAAAATAACTGGCTAAAACTCAGACAAAAAATGCTGGAAGGTTAATTTGAAGCATGTGTGCTGAAGTAGATATCAAAGAGCACAAATTATTTTAGGATTTGAAGATGCACTTCTATGATTAAACGTATAGATAAAGTAATAACCTCAATATTCATTAGGTGAATGTTTCAAAAGGTATGAAAAGTAAGATAAAGACATCATATAGACATAAATCAATGCAGTCATGTTCCTGTTTCTAGTATTTTACACCATTTCATAATATAGCTTATTTTTATTTTGTTTTATATCACTAATTTTATCTACTTTTCATTTTATATGCATTTCATGGCAGTTTATTGTCGCGCCACCTATCTGTGGTTTGTCTAAAACAGGTCTCTCTTGTAAATGAGTCCTGGTGACTCAATGAGACTAACCTGTAGAGATAAAGGTTGAATGAATAGTAATTTTCTGAACAAGCCAAATGTTTTGATCTCCAGATGGAAGTGTGCCGAAGTCGTAGTCCAAACAGGAAAACCACGTGGATGCTGATTCAGCACTACACTGTTCCATTATAAGTGTTTCATTCGAATGGAACAGGCAGAAATGTCCATTTAGCAGTGATGGAGGGATGAAAAGATTGCTGCATATTTGTTTCCTCTTTTTAAAAAAGGGCGGTAGGGAAACATTTTTTTCTGTCAGCAAATTTAGGTGCAGTTCCAACTGGCTCTCTGAGTCATTTTTATTCTGTCTGTTTTTTGGCAAAGCTGTTGAAGTGGTTAAATATTCTGCACAAACACAAGCTCTGGCTTGTTTCTAAGAATCCATTATGTGTTTGTGTGTGTGTGTGTGTGAGAGGGGGGTGGTAAATGGATGAACAGCAAGCACAAATAGCTGATCTGAGTTATTCTGCTGGATGAAAATAAAATACATAAAGTGAGTTGTTGTCTATCATGGTGCACTAAGATTCATAACTGGTTGTGATTATCGTACCCACCACTGCACCCTGTATTCACTGGTTAACTGGACATCATTAACCTCACGCAGACTCTTCCACTGGTACATTTTCATCTTTAAATCACTTCTTGGTCTGCTGCCCTCATACATCTCCTCCTACATGTCTTTGCGTGAGTGCAGCTACAGTGTGCGCTCTCAGGACATGATTACCTGCAGTGTTCCGTCAGTGAGGACTGAACTTGGAAAAAGGGCCTTCTCCTACTCTGCTCCTGCTTCATGGAATATCTTACAAAAAGATCTGAAGCTCTCGACCTTGACTTCTCTAAATGGTTTTCAGAATCTGTTGGAATCCTGGCAAAAACCAATGCAGATTTGTTCCTGTCTTTGATTTTATACGTCTACCTTATAATGTTTTGCTAGTTTTTTGATACTTTGTTAAAAAAAAAAAAAAAAAAATCTTTTGTTTTTTCTCTCTTTTGTTTTCTATTGTTTATTGTTTGTTTGTTTATTGTTTAAGGAAATTCTACCACTGCTGTTCATTGTTCTTTAGTTTTAGCAGGTCGCTTTCGTAAATGAGCCCATGAGGTTCAAAAGATTTACCTGACTAAATAAAGGTTGAATGAATGAATGAATGATCCATTTCAATGCACATTGTTTCTGATTGTAAGACGTGTGCTGATTTAAATCGATTCAATCAGTTTTTAAATGATTACACTGCATCACATGTCAGGAGACATACTGGAGAGTGGTGGGGAAGAGGTTAGAGAAGGTGGGCCTGTAATCAGAAGATCGCCTGTCCAACTCCTCGTACTGACAACATCAAAATGTGGGTGGTAAACGATGGTTCCCAACCATGGTCCCTGAGGAACACCATCCTGCATGTTTTAGTTGTTTCTCTGCTCCAACACAGCTGGTTCAGTTATTGAATTACATCCTTAAATGTCCACTAACATCATCTTACAAATTTGCATTAAATGATAGAAGATGAATATATTGCATCATTCAATGTTCGTTTTTGCAAACAAAATGATAAATTAATGAAAATTCCTTTCAAACTGAATTTAAAATTAAAAACCGCTTTTCTCTGAAAAATCCGACTACAAGCGAATGCAACATTTGTGACGTAGGAGAAAGAACGTCTTTAGAATGCCCCATATAAATATTCATGGCGAACAAGAAATTAAACAACAAAATTATCAATCTAAGTTAAGATTTGAGCTATTTGTCTTTAGTTTTGGAAGCAGGAAGTTAGATGAGCAGAAACAGCAGGTTCTAATTTATGTTTATGTTTATTGAATTTGTTCTTTTTTTTTTTTAACAAAAGAAACAATACAAGACAATCCCATAAATGATAATGTACGAAATATAAAAAAATGAAAGGTAGCAGAAAGAAGAATAAATCTTATTATATCTGCCCCTTTTTTTGAACAATCAGATTAAACAATAATAATCTTCAACCAACAGTACAAAATGACTAACTCTTTCTAATTTTCTAACTAATACAATACACATTACGCTATTTCATATATATATTTTAACACATTTGTTTTGATCATTTTCTTAAATGTAAACATTGACTTGGCATTTTTAACTACATTCTCCAAGCCATTCCATAATCTAATTCCCTGGATTGAGGTAGAACGTCCCTTCAAACTAGTTCTGAATTGTGGTTTTACAAACATCTCTGTCCCCTTAAGATTATAACAACTTTGTCTTTTAACAAAATGCATTTGGATATTTAAAGGTAATGCATTATTTTGAGCCCTATACATAACTGATAAAATATTATAGTCTACCAAATCATGGAACTTCAATAACTTCAGTTGATAAAATAATGTACTTGATGGATGACAGTAATGTTTTCTAGTGATAATTCTTACAGCTCTTTTCTGTAATACAAAAATAGGTTTTGTGATTGTTTTACACGCTTTAGGTCTGCACCCGTATGTATTTAACTCGTACCTGTTCGGGAAACAGGGAGCTCAGTCCGAGGTGGGGCAGCTTTATTTATTCTATTTTTGACGAAGGTCTTACATCTTTTGGGAAAGTGAAAAGGCTCACTTGTTCACTGATGATATTAGAACACCCAAATGCGACACAACGAACCGGCATTTTTCAAGTTATAACTAATTTCCCTACGGGGACAAATAAATCTATCTATCAAAAAAGGCGATCTGGCAGAGAATGCGTTATGCGTTAATGGCAGACGCAGTCTGAAGGCCCTGCTCCCTACGTCACGAATGTTGCATTCGCTTGTAGTCTGATTTTTCAGAGAGAAAAGCATTTTTTAATTTTAAACTCAGTTTGAAAGGAATTTTTATTAATTTATCATTTTGTTTGCAAAAACGAACATAGTTGAATGATAAAATATATATATCTTCTATCATTTCATTCAAATTTTTAAGATGATGTCAGTGGACCTTTAAGGTCTGAAGAAGCCTGTTGATCACCTGCTAATTCAAATCAGGTGTGTTGGAGGTGAGAAGCAAATAAACCATGCAGGATGGTGTTCCTCAAGGACCAGCGTTGGGAATCATTGGATAGTGAAGCACCCACACCTGCCTCCACCCTCATTTGCCCCACTCTGGGCCCTTGAGCAAGGCACTGAACCCCTACCATCTGATCCCCCGGGTGCTATAGATAGCAGCTCTCTGCTCCACACAGAGGGCTGTGGTAGCTCGGTGGTGTGTGGTTGTGTCAGGAAGGGCATCCTTCATGTGAGTTTGTTTGCTGTGGTGACCCCTGAAGAAGGGAGCAGCTGAAAGAACATGAATAAATAAATAAAAAAGCATCATATGTCCGATAACCATATTTTATTTTATGCGTATGTTTTTATTTCTACATCAAAAGCAATTTTCTGAACCCAGATTTTAACGGCGACCTAAAACTGCAGTTTTTCTTCTTTGTACGATAATGTCACACCTCGCTCAGTTCAAAGGAAAAGCCCAAACTGAACACATGATGCGATCGAATCGCTCCCCACTTCGTGCTGGTGCAGATGTTGTGGTTTCTCCTACAGAGAAGCTCTTAGATCTTCCCAACAGAAATATTTATGTCACGTGGCAGCTCGTGCTTTGGGATTGCACTGAGAAAACCAGCGACAGAGGGGAAATCACGCTTCTCCACTGGAAGTTTTTGAGATCCCACAGGTGTTAGGCTTCAGAGGATTTGTTTCATTAAAAGTTTGGGAGCATCGTGTCACAAAGACATGTCTTGTTCTTCCCTCGGGCCTTTTTAATAGGAGATATACTAGAAATGACCTGAAACAAGGACAGTGTAGCAGAACTGTTATGGAGAGTTAGGACTGTATGTTGATTTTTAGGAGTTTAGCTGGAGCACTTCATCCACACAGACACTCCGATCAGAGAGTGAGTCCTGACACAGCAAGATGGTGTTTTTCTTGGAGTTTAATTAACTGACCAGTTCGTTTACAGCATGCAGTTTCCTTTTCTGAGCTGTAAATTCTTCCTAACTGAAAGTAACTGGCATTAACTGTCCCTTTTTCTGTCTGTCTGGTATCTGAAATAACAGAAAACGGCTAAAATGAGAACATGCTAACAAATAGCTTAGCTTACCCTTAATATTACAACAAGACAGAACCTTAAACATGAAATAAACATTTCTTTGGGCTGTCTCATATTTGCGCCAAAATCGCCACCCCATTTATATATGAAAAGAAGAAATTAGCGCTCATTAAAGTGCATTAAGCTCACCTTTGTCACAAACGCAGACAGGCATCAACGATAGAAAACATCAACGGCTATAAAACCAACGGCTTTCTCAGCTCTACAGTATTTATCCCCAAGGACCCCTTAGCTGTCTAACAAGATGCCTGACGTAAAAATACGAATTAGCTGTCTAACGTAAAAAATACGTATTAGCTGTCTAACAATATGCCTGAACAAAAACAATGCATAGATACTGGGGAA
>JBBPBX010076556.1:0-17083 GCA_038048925.1 Garcialebias charrua | reverse complement strand
ATATAGCCGGCAGCGTTATCAATATTTGCACTACACTACCAACTGAAAAGTAACAAAAATGATCCTAAAAGGATGAAATTACAAAAATCAAAGGATTTATTTAATACGTTCCCGATCGGAAAGTTGGCGGTTCGACTCCCGGGACCCGCACCATGTGTCGTTGTGTCCTTGGGCAAGACACTTAACCCTGAGTTGCTCCCGGTAGGACTGGAAAGCACCTTGCATGGTAGTCTGCCGCCACCGGTTTATGAATGTGTGTAGCATTCAATATATGTGTAGCACTTTGAGATTTTCAGTAATGAAAAGTGCGTTATAAATTGAATTAATTATTATTATTATTATTATAATATATTCTATTCGGCCACGAAATTAACAAAAAATAGAATGATCTTTTAATCCCTAAAACCACGTTTAAATCTCAAATACACGGGTGTGTCGCCACCGCATTTATACATAAAGTAACCGACTCGCCGTCGAATGGTCGACACAAAACACACAATAAACTCCTCCGGCCACGTTAATTTGGCTTGAAACAGCGGGGTTCTCTACGGATTTATCCATTAGTAACCCAGCACTACCGGTGTAACAGGCAGACACAGTTAGCGTCTATAGGTAGTCAACAGATTTAATGAAAAGTAACTAAAATACATGAAACTAACGACTCGCCGTCGAATGGTCGACACAAAACCCTCAATAAACTCCTCCGGCCACGTTAATTTGGCTTGAAACAGCGGGGTTCTCTACGGATTTCATTAGTAACCCAGCACTACCGGTGTAACAGGCAGACACAGTTAGCGTCTATAGGTAGTCAACAGATTTAATGAAAAGTAACTAAAATACATAAAAATAACGACTCACCGTCAAATGGTCGACACAAAACCCTCAATAAAATCATCCGGCCACGTTAATTTGGCTTGAAACAGCGGGGTTCTCTACGGATTTATCCAAGTACCCAGCACAAACAGTAGTCACAGTTCACCCGAGTTCACCTCTGAGTGACCCGGAAGTTGTCAAGATGGAATAGTCCATTTTTAGTAGGGGGATAAAGAAATCGACCGTTTTTTTTATTGCGTATTTAATGATCGTTTTCATCGTAACTATAATTATTTTTATGTTAAATGTACATTAACAAGCATGAGCAATGTTAGTGATGTAGGTGACTGCACGGGGCGAGGCGGGGCCGGGGCCACTGCTGAAATGGGACCCCCAGGCATTTACCTACATGGTAGAGCCGAGTCTGTTCTCAGCTCTGCCCCCCTCCCCCTCACACCCTTTCCTCCTCTGCTGTTTACGGTGGGGAAAAAGGTAAAAACAAGCAGCATAAGAGCTTGTAAATAAGTTTATTGGTTTTTACTGATAGATAATTAGTTATTAGCGGTACTGCATTTTAAATAAAAATAGCACAAATCCGCTTATGAATTATAAAAGTTAGTCAATTCACAAAAACGCTGACAAAAAGTTTAGGTCCACTGTAAGCGGAATAGCGCTTTAGCGCTCTCTAGCGGTCTGTGCCCACCACTGGGGTATCGGTTCGATACCATGTGCGTTTACTCGTACTCGTACTCATAAAAGGGCTCCGATACTACAGGACCCGATACCAGTTTCATTTCATTTCATTGACTATGTAAGAGTTCAAATGTAAAACTTTTTTTTTTTTTTTTACAAGTTTGGACATTCTTTAAGCCCTGAAAGTATGTCCAAACTTGTACAAAAAAATAAAATGCCTCTGCGCGCGCACTGAGCCGTGCGGCTTCGGCGTTCTCCTCCTGTGTGTCTGCTCCTCCTCTGAAGGCTGAGTAGACTCGCGCTTTGGTCCGCAGGCTGGAGCGCGCGCTGCGCGTGCACTGTGCCGTGCGGCGAAATGCGTTTACAGTGTCGCCTCTGTGTTTATGGTTGACGCACCGCGGCGTTCTCCTCCTGTGTGTCCGCTCCTCCTCTGAGTCCTCCCTTTCGAGCGACAGAGCGCAAGGTGCAGGTCTTCTGTGTGTGTGCGCGCGTGTGTTTTTGAGGCGTGAGCTGCAGCAAACTCCGTTTGGCTGCAGGACTCTTCGTGTTGATGTGGGGGGTGCAGCGAATCAAAGCGCAGCCCCCCCCCACACACACACACACACACTGCTGAACACATAAACAATCCCCCCTCCCCTCCTTTCTGACGGAGGCTCCTTCTGCAGGATTGAACGGAGTTCAGTGACAGCTGGGGTGACAGCTGAAATAAGAAGGTTGATTTTCAATCTGGGGAACATGAATAAGTAAAGTTAAATAAAATAATAAAATCTGTAGTTAAATAAAACAGGTTTTTGAGCTGCATGCATTCAACTGGACTTGTTGCTCTCTAAACTACAGTAGTTATTGAATCAAGTTACTTATGTAGGTAAACATAGATGTTTAACCCTTTAAAATACACTTGCTTGTTACTTGAAGCTGAATTGTTTAAAAACAGTTTGCACTTTTCAGAGAGCATTTTTAATAAACGTTGGCAAAATGTTACGATTTTATTTGATCAACAACACAAAAAAGTTTCAGGCTCAGGATTTTTTTTTCACTTTAAGCCCTGTACTACGGTGGCCCTGAGGTGCAAAACACATTAACAAATAAGGCTAAACACTTTAACAAATAGTTCTGAAACAAATTAACAAATTCTGAAACAAATTAACATTTTCTGAAACACTTTAACAAATTCTGAAACACTTTAACATTTTCTGAAACAAATTAACATTTTCTGAAACACTTTAACAAATTCTGAAACACTTTAACATTTTCTGAAACAAATTAACATTTTCTGAAACACTTTAACAAATTCTGAAACACTTTAACATTTTCTGAAACAAATTAACATTTTCTGAAACACTTTAACAAATTCTGAAACACTTTAACATTTTCTGAAACAAATTAACATTTTCTGAAACAAATTAACATTTTCTGAAACACTTTAACATTTTCTGAAACAAATTAACATTTTCTGAAACAAATTAACATTTTCTGAAACACTTTAACATTTTCTGAAACAAATTAACATTTTCTGAAACAAATTAACATTTTCTGAAACACTTTAACATTTTCTGAAACAAATTAACATTTTCTGAAACACTTTAACATTTTCTGAAACAAATTAACATTTTCTGAAACAAATTAACATTTTCTGAAACACTTTAACAAATTCTGAAACACTTTAACATTTTCTGAAACAAATTAACATTTTCTGAAACAAATTAACATTTTCTGAAACACTTTAACATTTTCTGAAACAAATTAACATTTTCTGAAACAAATTAACATTTTCTGAAACACTTTAGCAAACGAGAGAATCACACGGAAAGGGAATGTCCTAACGAGGCTGACCCGGAAGTGATGACCCGGAAGTGATGACCCGGAAGCGGTCATTTTGACCCAAGATGGACGACAGTCGAGTCACGTTTTGCCCGTTCTGTGGGACACCTATAAGTTTATTAAGCTGTTTTGTATTTCGTGCGGTCGATCCTTGGAGTTTTTAAATGGCACAGAGCAGATGGATGCAGGAGAGGGGACATCTCAACAACCGGACAATGCTAAACAAAGTACCGTAAGTGCAGCGTAATGTTAGCTTTTTTAATTAGCCTGTGAATAAAACATATTAGCGCTATTGGTTACCTCATTTTGATTTTTGAGACTGACCTTTTTTAATTTCAGCAGAACAACCTGGCCCATCATATAAATGTTTCAAAGAGTACCGAAGCTCCAAGTCCAAAGAGCTTCAGGATTTTAACTACGGTCCGAGAGGAAAACATAAAGGAAAAAACGTGCAGGTAAGCTGTACTGACCTGACTCGCTGACTGTGAAACTGTACTAGCACAAGCACAAATTAGACCATAGAGAAACACATATGTATGTATCGTGTTTATTTATTGATTTTTTCTACCTCTTATACGTTAAATTGCTCTCATCTTTGTCACAGATAAACATTGGATTGATGGTGCCAAGTGGGACTGGTTTAAAACCTCTAAGAGGGAAAATGGTCCTGTTATTTGTAGACCCAGAGGTAGGAGCACCCGAGATACTGCAACAAGGTGTCCAGAAAATGAGAAGGTTTAACAAGGACATACAAGAAGGACCGTACATCCTGTTGTATCCAGACTGCTCAGAGGTGGTCACTGTGCCTGGATCAGATATAAAAGGGAACCAGGAAGGCAATATTCCAGAATTACATTGTTTATTTGCCGTAAAACACATTTTAAATGAGGTGAGTGGATGTAAACATTAAATAAAGTATTTTAACTTGTTTCAATCTACTGAAAGACGCCTCCACAGTATCTGCATGATCAGTTATTTATTTTTACAGAAGTGGATGATGCCTCAGATTCCTATCCTGAAATTGTCATCACATCAAGGAGGCTGAGTTCAATCAAGCAGACACAGTGGTATATCAAACATTCACAAAACATACATTTTTTTATTTTTGGGGGTGGATTACTGCACTTGTAATTTACTTTTTGTGTTGTATTTTGTTCAGTATTTTGTGCAGACAGTTTCAATTGAAATAACAGAAGGATTTTTTTTATATATGTTTGAGACAAGAAAGTTCATATATGTTTGAGACTTAATAATACCTTACTAACTAAAGTAACTTAAACAAAATTGACTCTTGTTGTTTATTTTAGTTTGTAACTTATCAAATATGAAACCAAAGCAGTTTGCCAGGGCTAAATGTTTTTAGTTTATTTTAGAGAGAGAGAGAAAAAGATCATCATTCCGCTGCAGACGAGGGAGGGATGGGGGCGACGTGAAGAAGTGCCTGTGCAGATTACTTCTACTAGCATATTTAGCTAGTTTATACCAGCACATTACGGTGAAGCAATGAATAACCCGAAAACAACCTGAAAAGCTCTGAGGTTTAGTATCTACAGTACTAACGTTGGGCACGTTTTATTAAAAGAGGTGGAACACAATCTTATTTATCTTAAATTAGCACAGACAGATACCCTGATGCATGCTCAATAATCCAGGTAGAAAATTTAAAAAAAAAAGCTAAGTCTGGTCCTCTGGACATTCAAAAAACAACACAAAGCAACAAAAAAAAAAACTGTAGAAACGTTTCGTCTTTCGTCCGGAAGTCTTTCGGACGAAAGACGAAACGTTTCAACAGTTTTTGTTGTTGTTGTTGTTGCTTTGTTTTGTTTTTTGAATGTCCAGAGGACCAGACTTAGCTTTTTTAGATAGCACAGACAGAGCTCAGCCAAAGCCTTAAAGTCCTCTATCACCGAGCCTGGCTGTTAGTTTAAACATCAGGTGTAATACAAGCAGGTCATGCAGCCACACTGCTGCAATACTGTGGAATAAATGCTGATACTAATTGTTTTATTTTTATTAGTTAATTTAATTGTGTTTTGCAATGATAGGATGCACCTACTGTATTTAGTTTGTAATAAGCCTGGATGGTATTTTGGACTCTGTGCAGCTCCTAGAGATTAAATGTCCTCTAAATAGCTCCATGTCATTTGCACAGTTTCGGTGTTGGCCAAATTGTGACATCAGATGCTTAGAAGATGAGAAGTACCGGTACCTCATTCTAACCAATGGGCAAAGTGGATTCTATGTCCAGGTGAGTAAATGTTGCAATTTTCAGTATATGTACTTATGTGACAGGTACTTGTAAACCTTCATTAAAACATATTGTACATTTATTCTTCCAGATTCAGCTGACAGTGACGTGCCTGGAGCTGCAGAGCTGCACGCTGGTTATATGGACACCAACAGAACACCTGGAGTTGGACTTTTCTTTTTTACAAATACTTTACAGATAAACAGATGAAACACTTCCATAACTTTTACTTTTAAAACATGTTTCCAACATTGATAGATGAATTTTTTTGCAAATAAGATTCAGCTCTGCCACAAATACCTTGAGCTAAAATGCAGTAAGCACATAAATATTCATACCGTACACAACACATCATATGAAGCTGCTTTGGAGAAAATACCAGTCTTAATAGTTGTTTATTAGTTTTTAGTTTTATTAAAAAAATTAAACTCCAAGGCATAATATCACCTTCAGACATATTAACTCCATCCATCCATCATCTTCCTCCTGGTTTTACGTCATGTCACAGGGGCAGCAGCTTGAGCAGGGAGTGTCCAGACAGCAACTTCTTCCATCTCTTCTGGGAGGACTCTTACAGACTTCCCAGACCACTCCAGCATGTCCTGGGTCTTCCCTGGGGTCTCCTCCCAGTCTACATGTTAACATACAATAAAATGTACAGACAAAAATAAAAACATTATTTTGCAACTAACATATTTGTTTCAGTTTTACCTCGTTTGTCTTTACAAAACAATCAATGAAAGTGATGTGAAAGCTTGTTAAAGTGTAATAACAAATAGCTTTTCAGTTTTCATTTTTTGACATCGTGATGTTTTCAACAGCTGTGCTACATCATCCATTACAAAGCTCTGTCTTAGTTTTGTCAAAGTCATTACAACTTGATCTACAACAGGCAGACAATGAAACAGGAGCAAATTGTTGTAAGCAGGAAACTACTTAGTTTACTACTACTACTACTAGTTTACTACTCCAGCGGTTAATGTCATGGTCAGGTTGAGGCAGAGGAACAGCAAAGGGCGGCTTAGCTGAGGGAACTATCATAAAAAAATAAAAATACATGGAATTAGGGTTCCATAAAAAAAAAGACTGTGTTCCAAATATTAGCCACATTGTTTACAAAATATTTGACAAACAGCGTGGAAATGCTGTTAATAAAGCAAACTACTCAGTAAAAAAATTAATTATTTTTTGTATGCAGTCAGTTCTTACCATCTTCAGCACTGTCCTCAAAGGAAAGGTCTCTGTGCAGAGGTGGAAGCTGCACTTGTGCTGGAATCTGAAAAGGAGCGATATCTTTCAGTTATTTATTTATGGCTTCAGTATAATTTTAAAACAACAGATGAAGTAGCTGTGAAAATTATCCAGACATTGCTATTGATGCAACAAATAGATATTTAAGGGTGAGTTGAAACGAACCTTTATACAACTCTGTATTCTTTGCACTCTCTTTTTCCTTCAGTAGAAATGACAGCGGTGATGGAAGGGCCACGGATGTCTGTTGTGTGTTTGCCAGGACTGTAAACAATCAGAAGAAAGTAAACAAATGATTTTATGTACCGTAGCTTAAAAACATAAAGCATCAGATTTCTTTTCAGTAATAGAATGTACATTTCTTTACCCTTAACTGTTGAGGATTCTGAATCACCTGATGCGTCTGAACACCTGGACACCGTTGCAGTTGGACCTAAATAAAGATAATGTATCAGTCACTGTATGAATCCCAATTGAACACAACAGGTGGTGTTAGTGGAAACTCAAAAAGTTGTGCTTTTATTCCTTCTGCTTCTGCCAGAACACAATAGGTCAAGGCTCAGTTTTGGAGGGTTATTCATCGTAAAAGAGAATAACACTCCAGTCCTGAAATCACCTACTTTAAGAAAAACCTGTCTTTGCTCTGTTTGACACTGGGGTTCCCTCTGTTTCCGCTGATCCTGACACTGTGTACACGGAGACAAATATGGGAGAGAGACTAAACACAAGCAGATTATATTTTAGAATTTCATCAAGTGTAACTATAGTGTGCGTACTGCTCTGACTTAAGGCCGAGATACACTCGAGCGTTCTCACGATACGCCTATACGCAGCGTACGTACGTCAAGGCAAAAGCGTAGCCCCTCAGGGCATGTACGCGCAAAGCTTTTTTTTAACGTGCGCGATACGCGGTGTCTGACCATAAACTTCCCCGGCGCCGGACTGTTTTGTATGTTACACAAATGAAATAAATTCCCCTTTTTTATCGCTGATTGGGCCTTTTCTTTTGTTTTTTTGCCTAAAGTCAAGTAATCACTTCTTCCTCCGTTCACTCCATGATTGAAATGAATGAATTCAGGTCCTACCTGGGTGTGCGATGTTTTAAATATCCCTGGTGGGCTGTGTGCTGCAGGAAAAGTGCTCCCTGTTATTATTTTTATTTCTGAGAGAACTTTTTATAACATATATAGTAGAAACACCGTATCAGAACACCGCCGCGGTCTTCAGCGAGCTACATGAGCTGAGTGAAAGCTGTCAATCATTTCAGTAGGCGTGTCAGCAAGTAACCAATCAGCGAGCTCAGTTGAGTCCCCTCCGTGCGCAGCTGCTCATATTACAACAAGGAGAACGCGAGCGTTTGAAAGCTGATAGTTTCTGAAGTATAGCAGCAAAACACATGCGCACAAAATGCGCGCGTAGAGTGGCGTACCTGAGGACGCTCAAGTGTATCTCGGCCTTCAGGAGCGTAGAGGGTGAGATGCTCAGCATTGCAGCCTCCAATCCTTCGTACTCCTCCATCACTATGAGAAATCAAAAAATTATATTGTAAAAAAAATCAAGGATCAGTTTGGGAGGAATATTCAGTTTTTAAGGCAATTTTTGTCCTTTCATCTTAAAATTGTTAATACAACATTCTTAGTTGCTCACCCAGATGTTTCTGTGGCACACTGGATGGTGTGGTTGTATGACTGGAGGATGATTTCTGTCTCTTGAGCAGGTGCTGCTGCAGCTTCTAGTCTCCCAGCACTTCTGAATCATCTGTGACATCCCCTCCTCTTTGATGAACTGCAGACAAACATTTCGCCGCACAATGTCCTCTCTCTATGGCTCAGATTTGTTCTGCACACTAGGATAATTTTTTATCATTTTGGCCTCAGGAGAGGGGTCCTGACGAATAAATCCAAGGGGTCCCTTGCGGAAAACAACTCTTTGTTTTCCTGGATAAAAGATGGTCTTCTTCTGCATTTTGGCCTAGTATGGAGCAAAAAAGGGTAGATCATGCGTTAAAAAAAATCTGAAAACCTTTTAAATATATTTTGCATAAGAGCTCAACTGATTATTCAACGTACTGATAGTTCAAAAAGTTTCTATTTAAGGAAACTAGCAGATTGACCTGCATCAAGGAAACAAATATATTTTCCATTCTGTTCATTTAGCTCTAAACATCAAAAGGTGCTCAAATGCAGCTAAAGACAGGAAGGACATAAAATATAATGATTTATCCGTTTTTATTTACTTGTACTGCAATCAGATATCAGTGTTTCAACACAGTGTACTCTCTCTGATATTATTATTTTAATTATTATTACATTTTGGCAAAAATTGAAACAGAATCTATGATTGTGAAAAAAATGCTGACTTTATCCTCACTCTAATAAAAAACACTGAGCATAATCTGTGATCAATCAATCAATCAATCAATCACCTTTATTTAACCAGGTAGAGCCCGTTGAGATCGAGATCTCTTTTACAAGGGTGACCTGGTCAAGTGGTCAGCAGCACACGTCACAATATTCACAATATATGTGAATAAAACATAAAGTAATCCTGATCCTTAAAAGTTAGTGTTTTTTAGGCAGCGTTGCAACACTTACTTTTTAAGAAATCACCACAGTTTTATTGTAAAACACAGACACATAAACCACACATAAAACCATAATGGTTTTATTACTGGCCAACGCCAGACAAAGGAGCACACTGTGGTAGAAAGTAACGCTGCCATTACATGAATATATGTTCGGTCGGAAAAAAACGCGATCATGACGATAAACATGTTTCATATATTTATGTTTTGCCCTCAGCATAACTTACCTTTTAAATGTGAAGGATGCATGTAAAGATCGCTTTTCTTTAGTTTGTTTTCGCGTGTTGTCCATCTCGGGTCGAAATGTCATCACTTCCGGGTCATCACTTCCGGGTCGTCACTTCCGGGTCAGCCTCGTTAGGACATTCCCTTTCCGTGTGATTCTCTCGTTTGCTAAAGTGTTTCAGAAAATGTTAATTTGTTTCAGGAAAATGTTAATTTGTTTCAGAAAATGTTAAAGTGTTTCAGAAAATGTTAAAGTGTTTCAGAAAATGTTAAAGTGTTTCAGAAAATGTTAAAGTGTTTCAGAAAATGTTAATTTGTTTCAGAAAATGTTAAAGTGTTTCAGAAAATGTTAATTTGTTTCAGAAAATGTTAATTTGTTTCAGAAAATGTTAAAGTGTTTCAGAAAATGTTAATTTGTTTCAGAAAATGTTAATTTGTTTCAGAAAATGTTAAAGTGTTTCAGAATTTGTTAAAGTGTTTCAGAAAATGTTAATTTGTTTCAGAAAATGTTAATTTGTTTCAGAAAATGTTAAAGTGTTTCAGAAAATGTTAATTTGTTTCAGAAAATGTTAATTTGTTTCAGAAAATGTTAAAGTGTTTCAGAATTTGTTAAAGTGTTTCAGAAAATGTTAATTTGTTTCAGAAAATGTTAAAGTGTTTCAGAATTTGTTAATTTGTTTCAGAACTATTTGTTAAAGTGTTTAGCCTTATTTGTTAATGTGTTTTGCACCTCAGGGCCACCGTAGTAAATACTGTGTAGGAATACAAAGTAGAATTACCGGTACCTAGAAACATACTTCCTTTTTACAGTCCTACAGAAAATCCAAAGGCAGTACTGTACTACTGTACTCACTGAGTACAATACTGATATGCAGTACTACAGTTTTCTAGTGAGAGTAGATTTTGTTCCTATTCTCATTTTGTATAGTCCAGATGATGGATGCTACAATGTATCTGATCAAATTTGACTGTGCTCTTTGTCCAGCCTCCCTCATTGTTAGACCATGGCTGAGCACATGGTCAACCAAAGTGGCTTGGATCTCATCAGAGATTGAAGTCCTTGGCCTTCCTTGTCCTCCTCCCCATTTTACTCCTCTTACTTTCACTCCTCAGGCTCTGCCTGCTTCCAGTGTTGGCATCCATTGCTCCAAAACAGAAGACCTCACCTGTTCCCCTTTTGTGCTAAAGCTCTGATAGCTATTTGTAAAAATATGTGAACGGTGTTTGCTGATGTGATGAGTCAGTGTGCACAGTAGGGTAATCAATTGTAGCATTTTGGATAACAGTGTGTTCCTTGTGAAAACAAGAGATTTTATTCATGAAAATTGTGCCAAATGCAGCAAAACTGTGTGTAGTGTTTTGAAAAAAGTGTGTTTTAGAATGGTACTTTGAGAGTAAAGCAGGAATTGTGCTTGTAGTTTAGCAGAATTGATTCAGGGAGTTGGTGCATAATTTACATGTTGTGGTCATTGTGTCTCAAGTACCGGAATTTGTGTGTAAACAATTCAGAAAAAATAATGTCAGCAGCAGCAAGCTATAGCACTTCAGGCTCAGCCTTAGGCACTGACTACAGGAAGAAAAAATTTTTTTTTTTTACTTGAATAAACATCCATTAAAAAAAATCAACTTTTTACCCACTTGTAAGGTTTGGAGGGAGTTAGTGCCCATCTTCAACAGTGGAGATGACCATGTTGTGCAAATGTAACATCTGTATTAATCTTTGGCAATGGTGTTTGCATAAACTGCTAGTTGTACAGTAAACTTGTTACCTTAAGCTTTGCAATTTCTTGTTTTGTTCATAACCTTCCCATGTGTGCATGTGTACATTTACCTACGATGTGTGCATACTGCATACAGTGAAAATATTTTTCAAAATCAGCTATATAATGAAAGCATGCACGAAAACGAGAATATTGTACCAGAAATAGTCCCCGTGCGCTGTCGCTATTAAACTTTTTTTAATGAACGTGGGTCAAAGCCAGCACTTAAATTGGGTCTCTTTGATATAATAACTCTGCCTCAGCTTCACAAGCTTCTGCTGAGGGGATGTGTTTTTAGAGTTTAATAAGGTTGATTGTGCTCCAACAAAGGTAAGACACTTTTTATGTTTTATATGCTGTGCGTTGACATTTGACACACACTAGACCAAGCAAACACACACAGATACAACCATGCAAGAAAAAGTATAGCTTACTAAATGAATGCCAAACAGAGAGTGAGCATTGCACCCCATGAATCAGCAGTATGTCTAATTTCTCAAGACATTGCAGCAGGGGTGGCCTTCTAAGACGCCAAATGAAAAGCTTAATGTCACGCTATTGATTTCCTCTCCTTTAAATCGTGATTTATTTATGGGTAAACCTTGCATTTTTTCCCCAAAGCAATAGATACAAGTAATGAAAAGTTAGAGAAAGAAAGAAAGCAACAGGCTGGCTGAATGACATGGCAGGTGGAAAAACATTAAGGAGGACAAACATCTGTGGGGGACGGAGACAAACATGGAAAGAAAAGCAAAGCTTCAGTCTCGTCTTCATAAGATATGCCCACTTCCTCAAAACACCCCTCAACGGCTTCCTGTTTCAATTTAAAGCTTCTGGAACAAATAAACACAGGAGGATGTACACAGCTCCCCCAGGTCTTCATGATAAAGGCTTAGAAATACATCTTGGAATAATAAGACTCTAATAATAGCCTGTTTTCCTTTGGTTTTATTAAAGAAAAAATATCAAATGGTCTTCATCATTGTCTGCCTTCCTGTTTTGCATAGAATCTTCTTTTGTTGACGCAGAGCGGCTAAAATCCTCTTATTGAAACTGTGCTTTATCTGTTTAAGTAAACCAGCTCGGCATGAAGCCTCACCTTCCATGTTGTGTCAGATTTTCACACAGCACTAGCTCATCCAGCAGTTCAACAGCTTGTAGCGAGTGAACATCTGTGCTGTGGTAGGAAGGTGAAATGCCTTGTTCAAAGTCTACTAAGAAAAATGACTTCTGTCTTGTTTTCTCTAACCCAAAGGGATCGTTTGGATCTTTTGAAGTGGGGTTCTGTGGAAAGATTATGAATGAATATACAGTAATCTTGAACTCAGTTTGAATAAAAAATACTTTAATGCTGACCAAACTGACAATTTAAAACCTAGCCTGAGTGATACAAAGAACAAAATGGATTGCTGCCATCTCAAGCAAATCATATCTACAAAACTTTATGGTGATTCAAGCAAAAATAACTTTCAAGACTGAGAATCTTCACCAGCATATTTCAAATCTTTACACTATCAGTTTCACGTTGCACAGTCATTCTAGCAGAAATATTATGCCATTCCTGTTGGAAGTCTCTCAAACCACACCAGAAATGTTAAAGCTAGAAGCCACTGCTGCTATTTGTGCTTATACCACAGATTTCTGGATAAATAACTGTATTGCTAAACAAACAGTGATGTAAAGAGTATTTAATAATAATAATAATAATAATAATAATAATAATAATAATAATAATAATGAATTCAATTTATAACGCACTTTTCATTAATGAAAATCCCAAAGTGAACTGCCATGACATTGCATGTCCAACCTTATTTTTTTTAACCTGCGATAGAGCCTGTCTTCGAAAAATGAACTGTGAAGTAGCGAGGGACTCCTGTATCTATACAAAGTAATCTGTGCTTTATCACATTCATACATGATGGGACACACATCAGGGGCAATGAGGGGGCATGTGACTGCTGGTGGAATCGAACCTCCAACTCTTGCATTGGAGGACGACTGCTCTAACCACTCAGCCACAGCCGCCCCTAAATTTTCCCTAACTTAACTTTTAATCTGAAAGTGCAGTAGGTATTTTATTTCAACAGTTTTCTCCTGCTTTGTGGACAGCTAAAGAGCTTAAACACTGTTTAATTAGTTCATTGTTTTTACTTGCAGCTCCATAGGTGTGTTTTTTTGTTTTGGCCTTTAAGACCCTGATGTTCATTACTTCCTTTTGTTTGCAATTCTTTTGTTTTAAATTAGTTAATTGATTTTTACATTTTGTTACTCCTCTAGACATCATTTTTAAGGGCTGTAACAATAGAACAATATGTTAGTTGTATAACCTTGTCACAGATTCACTCTTAAAATAAACTGAAGTATTGCTTTAGCCTTAATAGAAAAAAATCTAATAATATTTTTTTTTTCAGTTTAGTCAAGCATTTTAAGCCTACTATACTATTTTGTGACTTTTATCAGCAATTTATTGGCCCAAGATGCTGCGCTGTGATACCTGACACTTCTGACCCTTTCCTAAAGTTACCAATTTATAAACGGAGTAAAATAAATGTGAAGCTGGAAATCAGTTGAAAACTATTTCTCTGCAGCTAAAGAGAGCTGTGTGTAAGACGCAGATAAAGAAACAAGATCCAGGGAGCTTACAGGAGAGAGCAGTGCTGTGTAACCTGTGTTTCCAAATATGTGTCCTTGTGCACATGCCAGGCCTTGTGAGGGACACGGGTGCAAAATTGCCTACGACAACATTCAGAGGAAGTTGGAATGACCTCTAAAATCTTGTGTGAGGTCAAATAATATTTGGACAGCCAAGTTCAATTTATCCAGTCATATCTCCATCTGTTTCACTCTGTTTACTGAGAATAAGAACTGAAAACTGAGCCAGCCATCTGTATGTGTTTAGAAGCATGGTAGAGGAAGGGAGGACTGGTACCCCCATCACTCTCCGAGGTTTCCCTGTTGACATATCCTGTCTCACTGTACATTTGGCACAGTCAGCAGGATGACTCACTACGATGAATAGCACAGAGACTGTGATGCTTTCAGCTGTGATGAGGTGGAAAAAACTTCTACATTAAACAAACATACATTAACTGTTTTAGCATAACAACTGAACACTTGCCAGTGTTACCTGTTGCTTTCAATTAGTGACTGAAGGGTAAAAATGATGGTCGTACTGCTGCAATGCAAGCTGGGTAAAGTGAGAGTGACTCATCCAGGTTGCGCAACTGAACAACGTTTCAGTATTTGAGAACAAAGTTACCCAAAAATACTAAAAATGAACATGTTTTAATTTAATTCCTCCCTTTGTAGAGAGAAAATACAGATTTTTGCATTATTGACCCGTAAAATTGGGGTGAATAAAATTTGTTGTTGCACTTGGACAAAAAAAAAATCGCTGCAATTGCTTTGTAGGTGTTGGAAAGCTATTTCATAAACTAATTTGAAAACACAACAACTTAAAGTGCTTGTTATTTGCAAAAGTTACATTATTTCCATGAGCAGTTTCCACATACACTTATAAGTTTTTGTTTATTTTTCCAGACCCATTAGGCCCAAAAGGTCAACCACTCTGAGTTCTAATAGTACACCTCAGCACAGGTGAATAAAAGTCTGCCTGAAAGGCATGTTTACACAATTGTGAAATGTGTGACACATTTTGACCCACTGCGAACACCTGGGTGTCAGACACAATATTACAGGTTCATGTTCCAAGGCAAACAAATTAACCCCGCCAACGCCAAGGCTAACACCCAAGGTCTTCAATCACTGCTCGGGGGCTGCTGCCCCACCGCGGTACACGTGTAGAGCTTTACCGCAATGTCTGACACTGCGCCAAAGTGTGTTTTTTTTTTACAAAAAGAAACCAAAACAGAAACAAATTTTGAATTTTCTTTGAGATGGAATGGGGAGAAAGTGCGGTAGAGCACTGAGCCATTTTCACCAGTGGAGAGTGACATTTCTGCTGAGCGGTGGTCGCCACTGACCGCCGCTGGAGATGTGCATGTGACAGAAATGCTGACCCCGTTGGTCAATCTAGCTGCCAATCTGCTGACACTTTAGATTCTGCAGGTTTCTGTGCAAATTCAAGACCTGCATCTCGGTGGCTCAAGGCACGAGTCATTAACCTCATCACATGTATTTAGACAGCAAGCTGGAACAAAACACTGCAACACCTTTGTAGTGAAAGGCTGGATTAAATACCTCAGCAGAACAATCCAGTGTTTAGCTTCCTGAAGCGTGTTTGCATGAATAGTAAATTTGAGAATCTCAGAGGGAAAGCTGGCTAATTCAGCCAACACCACCGTGAACCCTCCACCCTGCAAAGAATATTAATCAGTGTATGTTCCCAGTTTTCAAGCTGGCACGCAATCTAAACAGATGATGGATGGAGCCCCAACTGGGCTATCTCTCTCCACTCTTTTCTCTCTGTCTCTGCTTCCTGCAGATATGAGCCAATGATTTATACTTGGACTATTTCTTCATGTTTATTGCCATTTACCTTTTAAACATCTTATTGTTATTTTTTCCCCTTCCTGGTGTTTTTTTGTATGGTAACGAACAAGGAAATCACCCTCCTGTCCAATGTTATTTATTGATCTTTGATGGAATATTTATGAGGATTTGAATAAATAAACTTAAAAGTATTTTCCCCCCTGTTACTGTGGTAAAGGTCAGCTTTTCTGTCTGTTTTCGGTTTGATTTATAATTATATTTTCAACTTTGAATCAAAATGAATCAGTATTGCGTTTCTTGTGCTTGTATTTTTCTGCTGACTTACCATGGATTCAAGGATTCAAGGTTCTATATTTGTCATTCGCACCACAGCCAGGTGGTACATGTGGTGGAACTAAATTATGTACACAGGGTCCCAGTTACATCCAACAAAAGTATAAAATGTAAAAGAAAAACAATAATAAGATCTAAGATATGAACTAAGATTTTTTTAATTAAAAATACAGTAAGCACTAATAGCATAAAAAATACTGAACAGCAGGACGAACATGAGTCTGTGTGAGCAGATGAGCACGAACGAACAAAGCAGCATGAAACAGATCAGCAGCAACATGAAACAGATCAGCAGCAACATGAAACAGATCAGCAGCAACATGATGCAATCATCTTGCTTAGACATTCGTGAGTCTAACAGCTTAAGGGTAGAAGATGTTCCTCAGTCTAGTAGTTCTACACTTATTGCTCCTTAAGCCCCCTGCAGAGCTCTGCATATGTCCATACACAGCTGTACGCACGTACTACGCAGAGGTACAAGCGTATCCCCACAGGGCATGTACGCACAAGGCTCAAATTTTACGACCGCATACGCAAACGCGTTGTCGCACAATAAACTGCCTGGCGCCAGACTGTTTTGTATGCGACACAAATGTATTAAATTCCCCTTCTTCATCCCTGATCTGGCCTTTTCTTTTGTTTGTTTTTTTGCCAAAAGGCAAGTGATCGCTTCCTCCTCCGTTGACTCCATGACTGAAATGATGAGAAATGAACAAATTTGTCACGAGCGAATTAAACTCAGGTCCAGTGTGGCTGCGGGAGGTTCTGCAGATTTCCTGGTGTGCTGGTCTGATGTGTGGGCTGCAGGACCAGCGCTCCCTGTTTTTTTTTTTTTAGAACTTTTTATTAACATATAAACACAGAACACCACTGCGGCTGCAGCTGCCAGCTCTCGTCTTT
>JBBPBX010076555.1:0-17083 GCA_038048925.1 Garcialebias charrua | reverse complement strand
GTTTTCAATACCTTGTTGATTGGGAGGGGTACGGCCCTGAGAGGTTGTGGATCCTCAGGTCCTTCATCTTTGATCCCAGCCTAATCACTGCTTTTTTTCAGGGCCCACCTCGAGAAACGCCTCGGGGCGCCTAGGGGTGATTCTTGAGGGAGAGTTCTGTAAGGGTACCATTGTCTGCAGCCTGCTCTCCAAGATGGCTGTTGATTACCAACACCTGGCAGTCATCAACCTGATGAGCTCTGCCTTCCTACTTAAGGCTGCAGTCCAGTGCTACTCTTCTTGGAGCACATCACATTCTATGGTATTGTGTACATCTAGTTTGTACTTTGACTCTAGCCTTGTGCTCGTTTACTTTGTGATCATCTTGTTTCCTTGGCTCCTCAGCTCTGACCCTCCTCTGGTTCCTGTTGGTTCTGCCTGGTTTCATCCCAGGACTCTCCTTGGTCCCTCTCACTCCTTGGTTTGGTTCTTCTTTGTTCAGTTTGGACTGCTCGTGCCTGTTCCACCAGTTGCCAGCCTTCCTCGGTTCATCCTGGATCTTCCTGGACTCATCTCTGCAGCATCTCTGGGTTGGAGGATTGACTTCACTACACCCCCAAAGACTGTAAGATTACCACAGCAAAATCATTATCAAGACTCTTAACTGAAGAACTCCTCTGACCACCATCTCCCCCTTCTTCCAGGATGTTGCAAAGAGACTACTATTAAGCTGATTTCCACTTTGAATTAATAAACATTGTCACTTTTATATCCTGTTTCTGTTTCATTCTGGGTCTCATATTATCTGGGTTCCCCGTGTTATAACACATGGCATGTAGGTACAACTGAGCAGATTTTCCACATAAACATGATCTTATAAGACAAAAACAATTTGTTTGTCATAATGGTTTTAATAGAGGTGGGGACTCAAGTCACATGACTTGGACTCGAGTCATTAATATTAAGACTTGAGACTTGACTTGACTCTCTTTACTTGAGATTTGACTCGGAACTCGAGGATAAAGACTTGAGACTTGAGGATAAAGACTTGAGACTGACGTGAGACTTGACTCGGGACTTGAGGATAAAGACTTGAGACTTACATGAGACTTGACTCGGGACTTGAGGATAAAGACTTGAGACTTACTTGAGACTTGACTCGGGACTTGAGGATAAAGACTTGAGACTTGCAAAAACACTGACTTGGTCACACCTCTGGGTTTGAAACACTTTCCTATTGTGAGCCTCAAAGTTAAGAGGGGAATCTAGATTGACATCCAGATATTTAAACTCATCCACTGTTTGGATTCCTCTCTGATCAATCACAATTGAAAAGTTACAGACTTTACGTCGGACAGTGAAACACATTGGGACTGTTTTATTGCAGTTAAGAGTCAAACATTGATTCTTAAACCACTGAGACACTCCCTCCATCTCACTGTTCAGTAACTCTGCTACCTGTAGAGTCTTTGCAGATACATATAATTGCATCATCTGCATACATCTGACATTTGGTGTATTTGCAACTGTCCAATAAGTCATTGATTTATAAACAAAAGCAACGGACCCTTTTGCCCTTTATCACCGATTCTGTTCATAACTTTTATGGACAGAATTTCTAGGCGCAGCCAAGGGGTTGAGGGGATCCATTTTGATGGCTTTAGGATCGCTTCTGTTTTTTGCAGATAATGTGGCCCTATTGGCTTCATCAGGTCATGATCTACAGCTTTCACTGGAGCGGTTTGCAGCCGAGTGTGACGCGGCCGGGATGAGGATCAGTTCCTCCAAATCTGAGGCCATGGTCTTGAGCCGGAAAAGGGTAGAGTGCCCTCTCCAGGTCGAGGAGGGGGTCCTGGCCCCAAGTGGAGGAGTTTAAGTATCTCGGGGTCTTGTTCACAAATGAGGGAAAACTGGAGCGTGAGATCGATAGGCAGATAGGTGCAGCATCAGCAGTGAAGTGGGCGTTACACTGGTCTGTCGTGGTGAAGAGAGAGCTGAGTCAAATGGCGAAGCTCTCGATTTACCGATCGATCTACATTCCTACCGATCGATCTACATTCCTACCCTCATCTATGGTCATGAGCTTTGGGTTGTGACCGAAAGAACGAGATCTCGGATACAAGCGGCTGAAATGAGTTTTTTCCGCAGGGTGTCTGGACTCTCCCTTAGAGATAGGGTGAGAAGCTCAGTCATCCGGGAGGGACTCGGAGTAGAGCCGCTGCTTCTCCACATCGAGAGGAGCCAGTTGAGGTGGCTCGGGCATCTGGTTAGGATGCCTCCTGGACGCCTCCCTGGTGAGGTGTTCCGGGCATGTCCCACCGGGAGGAGACCCAGAGGAAGACCCAGGACACGCTGGAGGGACTATGTTTCTCGGCTGGCCTGGGAATGCCTTGGGATTCCCTTGGAGGAGCTGGCCCAAGTGGCTAGGGAGAGGGAAGTCTGGGCCTCCATACTTAGACTGCTACCCCCGCGACCCGACCCCAGATAAGCGGAAGAGAATGAATGGATGAAAAGCAACGGACCCTGTGGAACTCCCATTATACATTTTCAAAGGCTAGATTTCATTCCATTAACTTTGTCACCGTTTTCTATTTTAGATATGAGATAAACCTTATACTTACTAAGTTTATGTAGGAGCATGTCATGTTCACTGTATCAAAGGCTTTTCTCAAGTCCAGGAACACTGCTCCAACTATACCTTACCATCATAGAGCTCTTTTAATAGTGTCTGTAAGGCAGGAGGTAGCCAGTTCTGTTGAATAACCAGAGCCAAACCCAAACTGGACTGGACAAAGAAGAAACACTTTGGATATTGCTGGTAAAATACTTATTGGTCTATAGTTATTAACTTGCTCAAAGTCACCAGATTTCAAAACTGGAGTTGTAAGTCCTTTTTTAAAGGTATCAGTAAATAGACTTTTTGTAAAAATAAAAAATAAAGTTTATTAAGTAGGATATAGGGTTTGACAAAAACAGTTTGTTTCTTTATAAGCTCTGTCTCTATCCCAAAAACATTTTTAGCCTTCAATGTTTTTAATACATTAATTATATACTGAGTTTTACAAGGATTGATCATGTTAAGAGTAAAAGGAACAGATGTATCAGTAACTGAACTCTGTTGGATTTATGGGATTAAAATATATTGCCACTTCTACTGATTTAATAAAATAATCATTAAAAGCATTTGCCATTATTGTAGGGTCTATTAATCTGTCCCTTAATGTTCAGTTGAGTTAACCTTTTTTTTAATTATCTTTTTTATTAAGTTTGTTGGTATGTGACCAAAGAGAGGAGCTCCGGCCTCCTGAGTGGGAAATCAGTTCAGTAAAATAAGCTGCTTTTGCTTTTCTTAAACCACTTTATTTCTAAGACCATTAAACATGAGAATGTCTGTGTTCAGTTTAGTACTCAGATATGTTTTCAATGCCAAGTCCCCCTTTTTCATCAGATCATGTAACTCACTATTAATTCGTGGCAGTGAAGGCTTTTTCTGCTTTGTAAATTTATCTTTACAAGTGATTTTGTAAGGACAACAGGTATTGGGGGTCATAGCTCAATGGGACCAACCTGTATAAATAAATGTTGAATGTGCTTGTAAAGTCCAATCCTAGTCCATATTCTGTATTTCATTGTCAAATTGCTCAGTCTCACTCCTTCTGATTCCTGTGTGTTGGACAACAATGTCTGATCGAAAACAAAACCTCAGTAGACTTCTTTTTACAATTTTCTGATAATTACAGTCAAGTTGTTATCTAATAATCCTGTAATAAGATTATAGGTTTTTGTTTACATGCTCAAGTTTATTAGTAAAGATTAAATTAATGTGTGCTACTTTTTGTGTTAATCTTGTGGGAGTTTTGATCATTTGATGTAATGTGTACAGGTGGTCCCCGACTTACAAACAAGTTCCGTTCCTACGCCCGTTCGTAACTCGAAAATCCACGTAAGTCAGAAAATACGTCCAAACGGCACATCAAACGTACAGTACTGTATTTTTACCAAGCACTTAGCCTATCCTAACACATTACCCTACATAATTATCAAAAAACACATACATTCGGAGACATAATGAAGGAAAAAAAGAGTTAATATCTTACTGGGAGCTGGTCCTGCAGCTTCACGCGGTCCACAGCGTTTACAGCAATGTCTGTTAGCATGTTAGCTCGTTGCTCAGCTGTAGCCTCTACATCGTAAACCTCTGCTCCAAACAATCCACCTTATTCCTAGCCCCCATGATGCCTTGCGCGAATTATGTGTACGACTTCCGCCGAAAGTCAGAACCGGCACTTTTAGCAACGCGCTAACCGGTTTTCGTCAGAGGTTTTAGGTCATAAAATATGTGGGAACACAAACGATCACAACTCAAATGTGGAGATATTGTTTTACCGCTACCTACAGCTGTTGAGGGGTGGGAGGACGACTTGAAGAAGTGGCCGAAAATAACGTACACTAGCATGTTTAGCTACTAGCATACTTAGCTACTTTGTTGACAGTTGCTTCAGATGGCGAAGCGATGAGCAATCTGAAAAGCTCTGAAGCTTATTAGTATCTTCACAGTAACAAGGTTGGTCCTGTTATGTTAAGAGAGGTGGGACACATTCTTATTTACCTTAAGGCAAACACAGAGTCCAGTCTAAGCATTAAAAATCCACATCTCCAGGTCCAGCTAACAATGATGTTGTTTTGGACTTTTGAGCTGCAAGATGTTTATCTGGACACCAACTGAGCACCTGGAGCTTGACATTTCTTTTGACAAAGACTTTACTGATTCACAAATGAAGCACCTTGAGAACTTTTAATAAAATACAGTAAATGAAAACAAATAATGAAATAGACAGGAAACGATCTTTAAAAACTTGATAATGAAAAAAGTGACATTTAGATAGAAACAGTAGTTTATTGCAAAGAAAATTCATCTCTGCCCAAAATACCTGGATCTCTAAAAAATACAATAAACGAAAACAAATAATGAAATAGACAGGAAACGATCTTTAAAAACCTGATAATGAAAAAAGTGACATTTAGATAGAAACAGTAGTTTAATCCAAAATTAACTGATATAGTGCACACAAAAACTAACCTTGTAAGAAGGTTAACAGTCAACTATTGTACATAACAAATGAATCATTTTAGCAAATACTTTTCTAATGTAATATAGTTAACATTGCATCCTTTAAAAAACATGTTGAGTTGTGTTACGTTTACAGCAAGTACACCAGTACTGTACATGTTTGAGAAAAATGTTTACATTTAATGTCTTCTCACTTGAAATAAGCTGGCATCCTTTGCGTGTGAATGCTGGAATGATTACATTGACACACCACACTCTTGCAGCAGGTCCCTCACTGTGAAACCACGATCACCCATCACCTCATCTCCAGCACGCAGATAGTCCAGAAACCCAGAGTTCTGTGTTATATACCTGTCACTGCATTTACCACCATAAGCATCTGAAATAAACATGATTATTCCAGAGGGAGAAACAGCCAATAAATATTTCACAGTGTTATTTGCATGTATGATTCACTTCTGGAGTCCAAGTTTTTAGCTTTCTGCAAAACATGTTGCTTTAATTGTTTCACGGGGCAACCATAGAATAAGGTCGTTGGTTTGTTCTGACATTATGTCAATCCACATTCCAACAGTCATGCTGCATGTGACTGGTGGTGTTGAGCAGCTCCACACTCTCATCAAGCCCATCTGAAAGTAAAAGTACAGTATACAAACATTAGGGTTCATTTATGAACACACACACACACACACACCTATATTATATATATAAATAAACACACACACCTATACAGCATACATATATAGGTGCGTGTGTTTATTTGCCAGTTATGAACGAAAATATTAGTATCATTTAATCACTGACTACATAAAATCATAACACTAAAAGCTGTCTCTTAAATCATACCTGGTGTTCTCGATCCTCTGGAGGATACAGAGTCTTTTTTCAGGTGGTTTCTCGTAGCCCAGCCACAAAGAAGGATGCAGGTTTTTGTTTTCGGAGCATGTTCAACACACACTAGTTGCAGCCACAAATTCAGCTTCGTCTGATTATTCGTACAGCCACGAACAGCGCAACAGGTACTCGAGCTCCACAAGGACATCTTCGTGACAATATTAGCTCGAAATAACAGAACTTCAATGACACGTACAGATCAGCATGTAAACAATGAGGAGCCAGTGAAGAACTTCTACTTCCGGGGTCAAACGGAAGTAAGACACATAATTGCTTCTACAGTGACCCCCTCAGGAATAAGGTGGATAAGGTCTCTGCGAGCGGTCCAGCGGTCCAGAGTTTTACAGTAAGGTCTGTTAGCATATTAGCCCCTCTGCTCCGGTCAGCCTGTCCCAAACAATCAGTGTTGGGAATGTTACTTCAAAAAAGTAATTAATTATAGTTACTAGTTACTTCGCCCAAAAAGTAACTGAGTTAGTAACTGAATTACTCACCTATAAAAGTAATTAGTTACCAGGGAAAGTAACTATTGTTTGTTTGGTTGGTTTAAGTTTAGATATATCTACGAATTTTAAGTAGAAATGCTTACAGCACCTCAACAGAACATGACTGGTTGACATACTATACTTCAAGTTTTTTCTTCATTACAAAATACAGGTTAACAAAATAATATAACAATTGTGTTTTTCAGCTCTATGTACACCCTGTACTGTTCAAGTGTTTTCTTAGAAATAAAAGTAAACAGTTAAAATAAGTGCTTTGTAGTGTAAAATAAAATCAAACTCTCACACAACTGGTTCTTCAAGAATTTTCTTAAAAACAAAAGAACCATTTTCACAATATGAAGTACTTTTAAAACAGTACTGAAAAGCTGAATTACCTGAGCAGTTGATGCTTGTCAGATCAGATTACGACGGACGTAGACGCTCCGGGACATAATGTACACTTCACATGCACGTTCTTGCCTTTTACCTCAAGGAGAGTAAAGTAATTTCTGTATTTCCACTTTGAAAACGCCAACTTTCCCTCCAGACTCGCCATTGCTGCCAGACTTCTGTTAACTTTTCAGATTTGAAGCTTCCTGCTGCAGCGTGTGAGCTGAACAACAAAACCGCTGATTGGCTGACCTCTGACCTGACACTCTACCTTAGCCAATCAGCATCATCCTTATTGTTTCGCCCCTCCCTCCCCTCTGCTCCCACGTCTATGCTCCTACCCTCCCTCCCCTCTGCTCCATCCCCCTCCACCCTCCCTCACCAAGGGAGGAAAAAAAAAGTAAACAAGCAGCGAGAGACAGCGCGCGGAAGACAAAATAACGTACCTCATTTTAGTGGAAGTAACGGTAATGGCGTTGTAACGATAGACATAGTAACTACTTAGATTACCCGTTAATGAAAAAAATAACTCCGTTTGTAACGCCGTTTATTTATAACTCCGTTATTCCTATCACTGCAAACAATGAGGTCTCCTGCTCCACTGAGGGTGTCAAGCTCCCCCCTCCCTCCTGTAAGTTTCCACTGAGCGCGTGTCAAGCGCCCCCCTCCCTCCTGTAAATTTCCACTGAGTTTCGGTACCGTATTTTCTGGTGTAAAGGCGCGTAAACCGCGTAACTCGAACAATGCTTTTCAATGGGAGGGCATTCATTACCCCGAAGTAAGTCAAGGCCGTCGTAACCCAAGGACTACCTGTATTTGGATGCAGTTGTTTTCTCTCTCCAGCCAATTAATGTTAAAATCACCAACAATTACAATTTCACTTTTCCAGTTTAACTATTTAAGAAATAAATCTAAATCTTGATAAAATGACACAAATGATGAAGGGTTGTTCAGAACAACAGAATGTTATAAACTCGAGGAACCCAGATTGGTATGAGACCCAGAACAAGACAGACACGGGGAAATACAAAATAACAGTGATTATTATTTACAGTGAAGTACACTTGTCGTCTTTCTTTCACTCCTGGAAGAAGGGTAAAATGATGATCAGAGAGGGTATCCACAGGAGCACTGATAAATGAAGATTGATATTGTTGTTTCTCTTACAGGTTTTGGAGAGTAGTGAAATCCAATCCTCCAATCCAGTGAGAGTTAGCAGAGATGAGTCCAGGAGGGAAACCAAGGGGAACGAGGAAGGCAGGCAACTGTTGGAACATGGCACGTGGAGTCCAGAGCAGGTCACAAAGGGTCAAACCAGAGCACGGGGAGAATCCAAAGCGAGTCATGAGATGAACCAGAGCAGGACCAGAGGAATCCAATTCAGGTCACGAGGAGAACCAAGGCCAAGGAACCAGGGAAACTGGAAACAAGAACACAAGGTGAACAAATCCTTTGATAGAGACAATGTTCAGACTCAAGGCACAAATACCATAAGAGGTGATATGCTCCAGCGAAGTGTAGCACTGGACTGCAGCCTTAAGTAGTGCTGAAGCTCATCAGGATGATGACCGCCAACAGTCAGTAAATTAGAGCTATATAATTACACACTGGTAGCAGAAACAATATCCACCGAGTGGTTTCTGAGCTTTTTATCTGAATAGCCTGGCCTAGCCAGGCTAAACTAACAAAACTCCGCCTTCTGTTCTCTGATTGGTCCATTCAAAAATCTCCAGGAGAAATCTTTGTCTATGGGAGAAGTCCCAGACCCTAGTACGAAGCGAAGTGAAGGACAAGGATCTGCTTTTAACCAGGCTACCAGAATGCAGGAAATGGCATCTAACTTGTAATAAATGTCTGGGGGAGGCCCCCTCAGACCCCCCACCCCGTGTGTCCCTTCACATTGTGGGGCGGCTGTGGCTGAGTGGTTAGAGCAGTCGTCCTCCAATGCAAGAGTTGGGGGTTCAAATCCACCAGCAGTCACATGCCGAAGTGTCCCTGGGCAAGACACTGAACCCCTCATCACCTCCGATGTGTGTCTCATCGGTGTATGAATGTGATGAAGCTCTGATTAGTCTCTTTAGAATGATTTGTTCAATTAGCTCTAGAGATCTAGTAGATTGTTGTATGAATGGGTAAATGAGGCAGATTGTTGTGTAAAGCGCTTTGAATATCTTGATAAAATAGAAAGGCCCTTTATAAGCTGTATAATACCATCATAGTCCCACATCTAATTTATTGTGTTGATGGAAAAGCATGTAAAACCATAACTAAGCCTATTTTTATTCTACAGAAAAGAGCTATAAGAATTGTTACAAGAAAGTATTACAGTCATCCTTCAAGTATATTATTTCATCAATTGAAACTATTGAAGTTTTATGATTTGGTGGACTATAATATTCTGTTAGTAATTTATAAAGCTCAGAATTCTATACTACCTTCAAACATTCAAACACTTTTTGTAACAAGGAAAAGTTGTTATAATTTAAAGGGAACAGACATTTTTGTAAAACCTCAGTACAGAACCAGTTTAAAGAGTCGGTCTACTTCAATACAGGGGATAAGTTTGTGGAATAATTCGGAAAACAATGTAAAAAAGTAAAGTCTATTTCTATATTTAAAAAAAATGATTAAGACTAAATTGTTGAAAAGATATATATACATTTTATTTAATATGAAATGTACTAGAAATGTAAATGTGTGATGAGTTATTTATTTTGTTATATTATTTATAGATGATCATTGTTTTGAATTTTTTATTTGAACTGATTTGTTTTTTTTTTTAAAAAGGGGCAGATATGACAAGATTTTTTTCTTTTTCTGCCACATTTCATTTTAGATTTTTTTTCTCTTTGTTGTTTCTCTCTATTGTGATTTGTAATTTATCTTTCTTGTTTTAAATCTGAAATGAATAAGTAAATAAAAATAAGTACAGTACATTATAAATGCTCCTAACAACAATGAGCACAGATCAGACCCCTTCTTTAGTAATGAGGGTGTTGTTGCTGCTCCGGTCAGTTGTGGTGAATAAAGAGTTGAGTTGAAAGACAAAGGTCTGGGTTTACTGTCTCCAACCCTCACCTGTGGTCATGAGGGTTGGATCATGATCCACAGATCCAGTTGATCCAAGTGGCTGAAATGAGCTCTCTTCTTTGGAATTTTTTTGTAAAAAATCTTTTTAGAAGTAACAAAAGTCAAGAGTCACAGCACATATTTTCTAAATGAACATTTTGATATTTGATTGCAAGTTTTTGTCCTGATTTTTGTAACAAACACATTTCTGTCTAATAACAGAGAAAGTGTTATTATTTAATTTATTAATCGTTTCTCAGTGGTTTGGGGCCTTGCAGACGTGGTGCTGGACTCACTGCTCTGTGCTTGCAGGTCCGTCTGGAGGGTCTGACGGGTCACGTCCAGTTTGATGAACGAGGTCATCGCACCAACTACACCCTGACTGTGATGGAGCTCAGCCACCTCGGACCCAGGAAGGTGCGTGTTATCTTCAATCATCAGATTCTTACCAGAAGTTTGGTGCACGGCCGCTCTCAGCCCCACAACAACAAAACAAGTCAGCAGGTTTCCACTCCGTCAGCTCCTTCCAGTAATTAGCTCCCTCTCCTCTGATTAAAGCTGAATAATCAGTCAAATCAGCATTCAGCTCAGAGTGGAAACCTGCAGACGCTTAGCTTTCTGTTCAACTCCTTTACACAGCACGGAGTAACTCAAAGAGTCTTCCTGTTAAGGAAAATAATTGTTAATCGATTTGTTGTTTGTAGGACGTCGTGCAAAGATCCAGGTTTTTTAAATAAGATTCAATAAAACCAGGCGAGTCCAAAAGGTGGAAAAGAAATGAAGTTGCAAAGAGAGAGAGGAACTGAAGAACCTCTGTTGACCGGTCCAAACTGAAGCAAACCTCTGTCAGGAAGCAGGACGTGTTCCTGTGAGGCAGCTCCCAACAGCTGCAACAGCTGCAACAGCTGCAACAGCTGCAACAGCTGGACATCGGCAGCTGAAGATGTTTTGTTTCCCATCAGGGGAGATTTTGAATTTACAAACTAGAGTTTAGAGTTTGTATATGACACCAGAATTATTTTTGTGACTGCCTCATGCAGGGCCGGATTTAGGAGGATGGGGGCCCCTGGGCTTGAGTCATCTTGGGGGGCCCATATATATATATCCGGAGTGTGTGTGTGTGTGTGTGTGTGTGTGTGTGTGTGTGTGTGTGTGTGTGTGTGTGTGTGTGTTGGTGCAAGCGTATTGGCCCGCCTATGCGCCAGACTACGTACCGACATTATCGGGACATTTGGTATTAGCCAGCCTTTGCCAATGTCCGGATAAATCACAGATTGTATCCAAATATATTAATATGTAAACATTGTTTTTTCTCATCAATATCAGCGTAACTTGTGGCTAAATGGCTCCCTGGATGACTTGGAATGTGCTTCAACACTTAAAATTGTTTTAATAAAAAGTTATTTACATTTATAAAATTGTCGAGCAACGCACCTTCGCGACTTTGTGTGTGTAGTGTGTATCAGTTTGTGTGTCGGATGCGCTAATCGCACCTGTGTGGATGTGTGTAATTATTGCAACTTATACACATCGCGCCAAACTCCAACGCCCCTCCTCTCGTGATGTGGAGACCGCGCGAAACTCCAACGCCGCCCCTCCTCTCGTGATGTGGAGACCCTGTAGTGGGCGGGGGCTCAGGGCGGGGCCTCAGGTGACCGAGTCTTTAAAAGTTAAAGCCCCTTGAGCTTACACGTGCAGAGTTATGGCGTCGTGTGTTGAGTGCATGTAGGTGAGCGGAGATTATTTTTGGAGAGCGATTTAAATAAAATTTTGCAGCGGTAGGTGGACAGAGTGTCAGAGTGTATTGACTTCATTCAGGTAAGAATTAAAAAAATTTTTTTGTTGCTTTTGATGACATCATCTCAAGGAAATGTTAACCTAATCCAGTAGTAACGTGACTTTAACCGCAGCGTCACAAACTGTGAAGACTGTAGAAAACTTTATCAACATTTAGATAAATTAGGAAGTATCTGTGCATGAGTTTTGAGTGCGTGAAGAAAGACGCAGCTCAAACTAGCTGCGGCTAGCGTTAGCATGTAACGTAACTTCACTTCAGAAGCGTGACAACCTTTCAACGCTGTTGAAAACTTTTATAGACATTTATATAAATCAGCGATACTATATATGCATCACTTGTGGATGTTTTTAGTGGTTATTTAGAGTCTTAACGCGACGAAGACAAAATTAAACGCACGTCGCGTTAGCGTCACTACCGTGAACGTGTCACGTCACAATAACAGCGTGACTAACGCTGTAATTTAACATGCGTTAATAGGGTAGAGGGGTTTTAATGTTTCCAACGTCATTTTTGTGCTAAATCTGCTCTTTTTTTTTTTTTTTACCTCTGAGCAGTGAGCAGACGGACGAACTGCGTCGTTACGTCATCACGTCATCACGTTGCAGCCTCGTTACGTCATCACGTTGACTGCAGTTTTATGTAGGTATAAGAATACTGTTGTTGGAATACTGAATACTGAATAATACAGAATACTGTATAAGTGTATTGTATAAACTTGAGAATTGTTTTTTAACTTTTTCATATTTTTACATGTACAGGTTTTCAGCTAGTCCAAGAGGTCATTTGGTATTTGGTGAGTCAAACATCCCGCCTTCCTGAAAACAGACAGATGGATTCTTTACTGACTGAGGTCCACGCTTTATCCATCCATCCATGCATTCATCCATCCATCAAACATCCATCCATCAAACATCCATCCATCCATCATCCATCAAACATCCTACCTTCCTAAACCCAGACATATGGATTCTTTACTGACTGAGGTCCAAGCTTTATCCATCCATCCATCTATCAAACATCCATCCATCCATCAAACATCCATCCATCCATCCATCAAACATCCATCCATCCATCAAACATATATCCATCCATCAAACATCCATCCATCCATCAAACATCCTGCCTTACTGAACCCAGACAGATGGATTATTTACTGACTGAGGTCCACGCTTTATCCATCCATACATCCATCCATCCATCAAACATCCACACATCCATCCATCCATCCATCCATCAAACATCATCCATCCATCATCAAACATCCTGCCTTCCTGAACCCAGACATATGGATTCTTTACTGACTGAGGTCCACGCTTTATCCATCCATCCATGCATTCATCCATCCATCAAACATCCATCCATCAAACATCCATCCATCCATCATCCATCAAACATCCTACCTTCCTAAACCCAGACATATGGATTCTTTACTGACTGAGGTCCAAGCTTTATCCATCCATCCATCTATCAAACATCCATCCATCCATCAAACATCCATCCATCCATCCATCAAACATCCATCCATCCATCAAACATATATCCATCCATCAAACATCCATCCATCCATCAAACATCCTGCCTTACTGAACCCAGACAGATGGATTATTTACTGACTGAGGTCCACGCTTTATCCATCCATACATCCATCCATCCATCAAACATCCACACATCCATCCATCCATCCATCCATCAAACATCATCCATCCATCATCAAACATCCTGCCTTCCTGAACCCAGACATATGGATTCTTTACTGACTGAGGTCCACACTTTATCCATCCATCCATCAAACATCCATCCATCCATCCATCCATCCATCCATCAAACATCCATCCATCATTCATCCATCAAACATCCATCCATCTATCTATCCATCCATCTATCAAACATCCGGCCTTCTTGAAACCAGACAGATGGATTCTTTACTGACTGAGGTCCACGCTTTATCCATCCATACATACATCCATCTATCAAACATCCATCCATCCATCCATCAAACATCCATCCATCCATCCATCAAACATCCATCCATCATCCATCCATCAAACATCCTGGCTTCCTGAACCTAGACAGATGGATTCTTTACTGACTGAGGTCCACGCTTTATCCATCCATCCATCCATCAAACATCCATCCATCCATCCATCCATCAAACATCCATCTATCCATCCATCAAACATCCTGCCTTACTGAACCCAGACAGATGGATTCTTTACTGACTGATGTCCACGCTTTATCCATCCATCCATCAAACATCCACACATCATCCATCAAACATCCATCCAAACATCCACACATCATCCATCAAACATCCATCCATCAAACATCCATCCATCATCCATCCATCAAACATCCATCCATCTATCCATCCATCTATCAAACATCCTGTCTTCCTGAACCCAGACAGATGGATTCTTTACTGACTGAGGTTCATGCTTTATCCATCCATACATACATCCATCCATCCATCTATCAAACATCCATCCATCCATCAAACATCCAGCCTTGCTGAACCCAGACGGATAGATTCTTTACTGACTGAGGTCCACGCTTTATCCATCCATCCATGCATCCATCCATCCATCCATCCATCCATCCATCCATCCATGCATCCATCTATCAAACATCATCCATCCATCCATCAAACATCCTGCCTTCTTGAAAACAGACATATGGATTCTTTACTGACTGAGGTCCACGCTTTATCCATCCATCCATGCATCCATCCATCCATAAAACATCCATACATCCATCCATCCATCAAACATCCTGCCTTCCTGAACCAGACAGATGGATTCTTTACTGACTGAGGTCCACGCTTTATCCATACATCCACCCATCCATCCATCAAACATCCATCTATCCATCATCAAACATCCATCCATCAAACATCCTGCCTTGCTGAACCCAGACAGATGGATTCTTTACTGACTGAGGTCCACGCTTTATCCAACCATCCATGCATCCATCCATCTATCAAACATCTATCCATCAAACATCCATCATCCATCAAACATCCTGCCTTCCTTAACCCAGACATATGGATTCTTTACTGACTGAGGTCCACGCTTTATCCATCCATCTATCAAACATCCATCCATCCATCAAACATCCATCTATCAAACATCCATACATCCATCATCCATCCATCAAACATCCATATCCATCAAACATATATCCATCCATCAAACATCCATCCATCCATCAAACATCCTGCCTTACTGAACCCAGACAGATGGATTATTTACTGACTGAGGTCCACGCTTTATCCATCCATACATCCATCCATCCATCAAACATCCACACATCCATCCATCCATCCATCCATCAAACATCATCCATCCATCATCAAACATCCTGCCTTCCTGAACCCAGACATATGGATTCTTTACTGACTGAGGTCCACACTTTATCCATCCATCCATCAAACATCCATCCATCCATCCATCAAACATCCATCCATCATTCATCCATCAAACATCCATCCATCTATCTATCCATCCATCTATCAAACATCCGGCCTTCTTGAAACCAGACAGATGGATTCTTTACTGACTGAGGTCCACGCTTTATCCATCCATACATACATCCATCTATCAAACATCCATCCATCCATCCATCAAACATCCATCCATCCATCCATCAAACATCCATCCATCATCCATCCATCAAACATCCTGGCTTCCTGAACCTAGACAGATGGATTCTTTACTGACTGAGGTCCACGCTTTATCCATCCATCCATCCATCAAACATCCATCCATCCATCCATCCATCAAACATCCATCTATCCATCCATCAAACATCCTGCCTTACTGAACCCAGACAGATGGATTCTTTACTGACTGATGTCCACGCTTTATCCATCCATCCATCAAACATCCACACATCATCCATCAAACATCCATCCAAACATCCACACATCATCCATCAAACATCCATCCATCAAACATCCATCCATCATCCATCCATCAAACATCCATCCATCTATCCATCCATCTATCAAACATCCTGTCTTCCTGAACCCAGACAGATGGATTCTTTACTGACTGAGGTTCATGCTTTATCCATCCATACATACATCCATCCATCCATCTATCAAACATCCATCCATCCATCAAACATCCAGCCTTGCTGAACCCAGACGGATAGATTCTTTACTGACTGAGGTCCACGCTTTATCCATCCATCCATGCATCCATCCATCCATCCATCCATCCATGCATCCATCTATCAAACATCATCCATCCATCCATCAAACATCCTGCCTTCTTGAAAACAGACATATGGATTCTTTACTGACTGAGGTCCACGCTTTATCCATCCATCCATGCATCCATCCATCCATAAAACATCCATACATCCATCCATCCATCAAACATCCTGCCTTCCTGAACCAGACAGATGGATTCTTTACTGACTGAGGTCCACGCTTTATCCATACATCCACCCATCCATCCATCAAACATCCATCTATCCATCATCAAACATCCATCCATCAAACATCCTGCCTTGCTGAACCCAGACAGATGGATTCTTTACTGACTGAGGTCCACGCTTTATCCAACCATCCATGCATCCATCCATCTATCAAACATCTATCCATCAAACATCCATCATCCATCAAACATCCTGCCTTCCTTAACCCAGACATATGGATTCTTTACTGACTGAGGTCCACGCTTTATCCATCCATCTATCAAACATCCATCCATCCATCAAACATCCATCTATCAAACATCCATACATCCATCATCCATCCATCAAACATCCATACATCTATCCATCAAACATCCTACCTTCCTGAACCCAGACAGATGGATTTACTGACTGAGGTCCACACTTTATCCATCCATCCATCCATCCATCAAACATCCATCCATCCATACATCCATGCATCAAACATCCATCCATCCATCTATCCATCAAACATCTCAAACATCCATCAAACATCCATCCATCCATCCATCAAACATCTATCCATCCATCAAACATCCATCCATCCATCAAACATCCTGCCTTGCTGAACCCAGACAGATGGATTCTTTACTGACTGAGGTCCATGCTTTATCCATCCATTCATCCATCCATCCATCCATCAAACATCCACACATCCATCCATCCATCCATGCATCCATCCATCAAACATCATCCATCCATCATCAAACATCCTGCCTTCCTGAACCCAGACATATGGATTCTTTATTGACTGAGGTCCACACTTTATCCATCCATCCATCAAACATCCATCCATCCATCCATCAAACATCCATCCATCATTCATCTATCAAACATCCATCCATCTATCTATCCATCCATCTATCAAACATCCGGCCTTCTTGAAACCAGACAGATGGATTCTTTACTGACTGAGGTCCACGCTTTATCCATCCATAC
>JBBPBX010076554.1:0-11253 GCA_038048925.1 Garcialebias charrua | reverse complement strand
CCTACCAGGATATAGATGGTCAGGAGTGGTTCCAACAGCTGCTAAATGATACCAATAAGGCCTGTTCCGGTGACTAAGAGGCTGAAGTCTCCTCAAAGTCACTTGGAGAGAAGAAGGTTCGGCCACTGGCTCTGGAAGTCAACTGGGTTTTGACCTGGTGAGATCGGTAGTCCTGTTTTTGTCTTAACATTACCTTAGCTGGGTGTTTAAACAGGTAGTTTGATGCTGGGAGAGGCTTCGACGACCCTATAGGGGTTGGCCGCCTTCCGGTGTCGTTTTATTCTTTTTAGCTGGCTCACCAGGTCCAACATTTGTTTGTACTTTGTTTTTGTTTGGGACACCGGGAACCTGAGGGTGAACTCTTGTTTTTTTTCTCCCCAGAAAGGAGTCGGCTGGGTGAAACACGCCCATAGCCTCCAGGAGTTAAACAAAAATAAAACTTTTTAAACCTTCTTGTTGTCTTGTGTCCTATCAATATGCTATGTACCTTGTGGGCGTAACATATTACGGTGTGATGGTTGCTTGGAAGACAGCTCTCGAGTCAAAGCCAGCCTGTTTTGGCCAGGTGCTGGTTCTGTATCTTTCGTCCCGTCTCTCTCTCTAGACGTCTGCAGAAGAGTTGCTTCTCGTCTTTCTTCCTAGGATGCATCGCTAGGAAGTATTCTTCTCTGTCAGTTCTCTGTTGAAGTGGGCTTCGGAGAGTCTCTTTGGAGCGCGTCTTCACTCCGTTCTTTGTTCTCTGTGTGAAGTGTGTCTCAAGAAGTTTCTTTCTAAAGAAGTTGAATCTGAAGAGTTCCAGTGCAGAAGCTGCTTCTTTTCTCTCAGAAAGCTTCTCTCTGAAGAAGTGAAACTTAACTGTGTGTAAAGCAAATAAGATGGGTTCACCTCGTGTTTTATGATATTCTAAATCAAATGTTTTATGATATATCAACCAAAATGTTTTATCAGGCTCGCAGAAGGATCGGCAGCTGTTTAGAAAAATCACACACAGACAGACTCTCTATTTAAATGATGTGTCATTTATTAAAAAGGTCTGTGACAAATGAAGGAAAAAGTGAAACAGACATACAATTTGTACAATCACCTCAGATGTACAAAAACATACATGTTCAAACTCACAAACTGTTTTTCTGCTAGAGAAATGTGTCAATAACCCCGCCACAGAAATTAAACAGCAAAAAACACACACACAAGGCATTGATGTGTAACAAATTACAGTATCTTCTCACCTTGACACAACTGGGAAGTCTCACAGTTCGGTGGGAGATAAACATCAATGCTGGACCGGACGTCTGGATCTAAGACTCACGGTAGACTTCAAAAATGTTCATCTGAGGGCTCTTCATTTTATACCTTGTAGTGTATGCGTGCGTGTGTGAGTGTGTGTGTGTGTGTGTGTGTGTGTGTGTTGTGATGACTTCACTCACATCTTGATACAAACATGTTTTTTAAGTGCGAGGCAGTGCCTTGCACGGGTGAGGGATAACATTTCTCATTTGACTAGCCTGTTGCATCTTTGACCAAAAAGGGCTACAAGGTCATATGTGAGAAGAAACGGGGCCCTTGTTTCTCCCACACATTCTTGCGCCTGATAAAACCTAATTGCAAAACTGTGACAGAAAACAGAATTCAGTTACAGTTTAAGGGTCAGCTTGACACTAAACTAGCCAGGCATATTCACAAGTGTTGCAGAAACATTAGTCAGAAAAACATTAATACTAAAAACTCTTATTCACCTCAAGAGGAGGTGTGGTTTTAACTTTTGCTTGTGTTTATAAATCCAACGTCCTGTTTTCTACCTTAAAGTTTTCCTTTTAAAGAGAAAATAAGACAAATGTATTATCTTAAAGAAAGATTACATAAAACACACATTTTCATGAATAAACATTCAGATGTGGAATCAACTACATTACCGGTACATCTTTGTATTAATAACATGTAATGTTTCGATCAAAGGTGTTGCATTCCATCTGTCCATCTCCTGTAAAAAGAATGTCAGTTTGAACAAAGGCTTCTTATGGTCTTATCTTCTTGAGAACAAGTCCGGGGAGTAATACTCTTTTTCGATAAGGCAAGTTAAATTATACAAAGAGAAATATCGTTGACCAACCATGGATGACAAAAGGGTTGAGAAATGCTTGTAAAAAAAGAATTATTTGTATTCATGTTTCTTGAAATTGCGAAGTCAGAACGCTGAAGAAAAATATAAAAAGTATAAAAATAAATTAGTAGGGATTATAAGGAAACATAAGAAAGAATATTATAGTAAATTATTAGATAAAAGTAATGGTGATATGAAAGCAACATGGCGAGTAATGAATAGTGTTATGAAGAATCATAAAGCAAAAACTAGTATTTCAAAATATTTTGTAACAGAAAAAGATGAAGTTTATGATGAAAATGAGTTTCAAGTCCTGCAGAAGCATGGTAATCCCTCTGCTATTCAAGTCAGATGTGTCTAAGCAGATAAACATCTAAAACATGCAGGACGGTGGCCCTCGAGGACCAGAATTGAAGATCACTGAAGCTAGACTTAGATAAGAGGTGACAATTTGTGAGCAGCAGTATGGTTTCATGCTTTGAAAAAGCACCACAGATATCATCTTTGCTGTGAGGATTCTGATGAGAAAGTACAGTGAGGGTCAGAAAGAATTTAATTGCATCTTTGTAGATTTAGAAAACACATATGACAGGGTGCCAAGGGAGGAGGTGTGGTATTGCATGAGGAAATCTGGAATAGCAGAAAAGCATGATAGACTGGTACAGGGCATGAGAACAGCAGGACATGTTGGACTGGTAGATGACATGTATGAGGACAGCAGGACATGTTGGACTGGTAGATGACATGTGAGGACAGCAGGACAGTGGTGAGATGTGCTGTAGGAGTGACAGATAGCTTCAAGGTGGAGGTGGGATTGAATCAAGGATCGGCTTTGAGCCCCTTCTTGTTTGTTCTGGTGATGGACCGACTAATAGATGAGGTCAGGCAGGAATCCCCATGGACTATGATGTTTGCAGATGACGTTGTGATATGTGGTGAGAACAGGGAACAGGTGGAAGAGAACTTGGAGAGGTGGAGGTATGCACTTGAAAGAAGAGGAATGAAAGTCAGCCGTAGTAAGACAGAGTACATGTGTGTGAATGAGAGGGAGGCTGGTGGAACAGTGAGGCTACAAGGATCAGAGGTCACAAAAGTGCAGGACTTCAAGTACTTGGGGTCCACTGTCCAGAAAATGAGGAATGTGATGATGAAGGTGAAAAAGAGAGTCCAGACAGGATGGAGTGGATGGAGAAAAGTTTCGGGAGTGATTTGTGACAAAAGCCCAAAGGAAAAGTTTACAAGACAGTGGTGGGACCAGCTATACTGTATGGTCTGGAGACAGAAACATTGACAAAAGACAGGAGAAAAAACTGTAAGTGTCAGAAATGAAGATGTTGAGGTTCTCCTTAGGAGTGACAAGGATGGATACGATCAGGACAGAGATCATCAGAGATACAGCACAGGTTGAACAACTGGGAGATAAAGATAGAGAGGACACACTAAGATGGTTTGGACATGTCCAGAGGAGGGACAGGGGGTATATTGGTAGAAGGATGTTGGAAATGCAGCTGCCAGGAAAAAGACAAAGAGGAGATACTGTATATGGACACAGTTAGAGAGGACATGGATGGAGGTAGTTGGAGTGAGGACAGAGTGAGATGGAGGAAGATGATTCACTGTGGCGACCTCTGAAGAGGAAAAAGCTGAAAAAAGGCACAGTGAGCTGAGCTCCCTTCATGCTGGATATTTATCTTGTTATGCTTTCAATGTCACACAAGGCTAATACAATATGGCTCGATTGCAGGAAATTTGAAAATAAACAAATTAATTAATAAACTTCTCTTTTGTGTATGTCTGTAACCATAATGCTGTTTTGCTCTTAGAACTGAAAAAAAATCTTACTATTTTCTAGAAGCTCTCCTGTATCCTCACAAGGTTCTACATGCCTACCTTGGCATAACCCTTGTATAATGTTAAGATACAGCCATACACCGAAAAATTTAAATACAGTATCAAGGTAACCATACTGTAATAGGTTATTCCATGACCCACTTGTGATCATGGTTGTAGTCGAGAGATAAGGTCAGTCCAGCTTAGAATACCATAAACCCATGTCTGTGAAGTACCCACATTATGGATTTGCTGTCACTACTTCCACCAAGCTCCAACCAGGAACCCAATACACTCCCCTCTTAAATGATAAAAAGTAACTTTTATTTGGAAGTTTTGTGCATGCTCAAATCCATCCATCCATCCATCCATTATCCACTGCTTCTTCCATTGTGGGTCATGGGGGTCACTGGTGCCTATGTCCAGCTATCACTGTCAAGAGGCAGGATCCTGGACAGGTCTCCAGTCCATCACAGGGACACGTAGAGAGAAACAACCATTCACTCTCTCACTCTCTCACTCACGCCTAGAGACAATTAAAGCCGGGTTCCCACCAAACGCGTTTTGAGCAGCAAAAACGCTCCCGACGTGCAGTGTTAGCTGCTTGTCAACAGATGTCTGTTCACACCGAACGCGTCTGATGTCCTTTTCCGGTCGTGTTTGTATTTTTCCGGTCTCTGAAATGGCGGACGTAATCCGAAGAATTGCTTTGTTGTATTTATTCAACAAAGCAGCAGCACGCAGACGCCATATTTTTAATTTTCGTCCATTCTTTTAAAACGTCACGCGGTGCCCACCTACTTCCGTCTCGTTGTCGTTGCGTCATCACATAGCAGAGTCTCTCCCGATTGGTTGCTGCTACGCGACGAGCAGCCAAAATAGGTCAAAGTTCAATTTGTTGAACTCGGGCAGCCGCTGCTCTATTTGCTCTGGACGTGCCGCATGCACGGAAAAGGAGCTGCCGCACCTTGCTGCCACCTTGCGCGCTGCTCAAACTGCTCAAAACGCGCCGCACCATGCTGCACTGCTCCTCGATGCGCGGCCACCATAGACTTTGCATGTAAACTGGCTGCCTTGGCCGCTCAAAACGCGTTTGGTGGGAACCCGGCTTTAGAGTTACCAATCCGTCTAATGTGCATGTTTTTGGTCTGTGAGAGGAAACTGGAGTACCTGGAGAACAAGCAAACTCCACCCAGAGAGGTCCCAGGCCAGGACTTAAACCGGCAACCTTTTTTTTCTGAGAGGTGGCAGCTCTACCAACTTCTCCACCAAACCTCCCACAGTCATTTCTACTTTTTATTTAAAAACGTTTTTCTTAACTACAAATCCTAACCCCCATCCTACGGTCTTGATGGATTAATAGACTACCCGACCCTAAGAAATCCAAAGTTTAACAATAAACTGTCAAAATTTATACAAGGATTTAAACTTTTCTACCCTTTAATATACACTGATTACATCTTGCTTCAAAGTCAAAGTTAACTTTATTGCCAGAACTGCAATATGTACAGGACATAAACAGGATTGAAATTGTGTTTCTCTCAGTCCCTCGGTGCAACAGTAACCATTTAAACACTCAAACACTGAAACATTTAATAAACAAAAGCATAAAATAGTAAAAGTGTAACACTGTCCTGAGTTTTTGCATAGTAGGATAAAAGTATGAAAATTTGAAAATTTACACCAACACTAAAACACTAAACATTTAATGAACATAAGCATAAAATGAAATAATAAAAGTGTAATACTGTCCTGAGTTTTTGCATAGAGTATATCTATAAAATAAACTGAAGGTTCTAGCATTGTACAAAAAAAATTGTGTGCAGAAAAATTCCACGCAAAAACGCAGTATTGATCAACCATGGATGACAACTGGACTAAGGAACGCATGTAAGAAAAAGAACCATTTGTATTCTTGTTTCCTGAAACAAGAACCCCTGAGGCGGAAATCAAATATAAAAAGTATAAAAATAAATTAACAGGAATTATAAAAAAACAGAAGAAGGAATATTATAGTAAATTGCTACATAACACACGTGGCGATATGAGAGCAACTTGGAATGTAATGAACAGTGTCTTAAACAAACACAAAAAAGAAACGTGTATGTCCAAATGTTTTGTGAATGAAAATGATGAAATACTAAATGAAAACGAAGTTGCAAATGGATTCAATGATTACTTTGTAAACGTTGGATCAAATCTTGCAAAAACATTTCCAAAGTGGACAAGGACGTGTGTTACTTAATTAAAGGTTGTGAAAATACATTGTTTCTAAAAGGGACTGATAAAGATGAAATAATCATGATAGTTAAAAAATTCTCAGATAAAAGGTCTAGAGACTGGTGTGACATGGATATGATGGTTGTCAAGGACATAATAACTGATGTAATTGATCCGTTCACTTACATTTGTAATCTGTCTTTCACTACGGGCACATTTCCTGATAAAATGAAAGTAGCTAAGGTAGTCCCTATTTTCAAATGCGGTGATAGGGGCAATTTCAGCAATTACAGACCGATATCATTGCTCCCACAATTTTCAAAAATTCTTGAAATTTTTTTTCAATCAGATTAGACGATTTTCTAAAAAAGTACAACATTCTAAGTGATAGTCAGTATGGGTTTCGATCACAATATTCAACATCTATGGCTTTAATGGAATTTATGGAACATATCACCACAGCTACTGACAATAAACAGCATTGTATGAGTTTATTTGTTGATTTAAGGAAGGCTTTTGACACTATTGATCACAAAATTCTCATTAATAAATTGGACAAGTATGGCGTTAGAGGACCTGCACTTAAATGGATAAGAAGCTATCTAAAAGATAGAGAACAATTTGTTCAGATAGAGGAAAACAGATCAAACTTTTGTAAAATCACATGTGGAGTCCCACAGGGTTCAATACTTGGTCCAAAATTGTTTAATTTATATGTGAATGATTTAGTGATGGTGTCCAGACGTCTAAAATGTATACTTTTTGCTGACGATACTACCTTTTTTTATTCTGGTAATGATTTAAATCAAATGTCTGAATGTTTAAATATGGAATTTGTTAAATTACAAAACTGGTTCAAATTAAACAAACTATCATTAAACTTAGATAAAACTAAATACATGTTATTTAGTAAAAAAACAAAAACTACGGGTTTCTCTCTAAAAATTGATGATTTTGAAATAACCAGAGCAAGTGAAATGAAATTCTTGGGAGTGGTGATAGATGATAAGCTCACTTGGAAACAGCAAATTAACTCGGTTAAAACTAAGATATCTAGATCCACAGGTGTGTTGTATAAAGTAAGGGATTTGTTGAATGAAAGAGCGTTGTATTTGCTCTATAATGCCATAGTTGTTCCGCACTTGATTTACTGTATAGAGGTTTGGGGAAAGGCGTGTAAAACCTTGACGAACCCTATATTTATTTTACAAAAAAGAGCAGTGAGAACTATTGCGGGAAAACCTTACTGCCATCCTTCGAATATATTGTTTAAGCAACTTAGGTTGCTTAAGTTTTATGATTTGGTAAATTACAACATTTTGTTGGTAATGTATAGAGCTCATAAAAATTCATTGCCTCTAAATGTTCAAGTAAATTTTGTAAAAAGAATGAGCTGTTACAACCTGAAAGGAATGGAGATTTTTGCAAAGCCAAAATACAGAACAAGTTTGAAAGGACGGTGTGTATCAATACAAGGTGTTGACTTGTGGAATAGTTTAGAAAATGAAATTAAAACTACTAACTCACTTATAGTCTTTAAAAAAATGATTAAAGCTAATATGTTAATTAAATACTAAATACTCAAATTGTCAAATTGTACTAAAAACTTAAATGTGTATTCAAATCATGTAAATAGCTTAAATTTTGTATCATTGTTGAGTGGCTTGGAAATTTGTATATTTGATTGAGTTATTTTTATTGATCTCGCTTTTTTTGTTATTATTATAGAAATAAGGGGCAGGTAAAATAAGATTTTTTCTTCTCCCTGTCTCCTTTCATTTTATGTTTTTTCTCTTCTTTCATTATACTGTACTGTTATAATGTAAAAATGTTTTTTCTTTACAAAATGTAAAATGAACAAATAAAAATAAATAAAAAAAATTGACATTTGCAAAGAGTGGCAAAGCAGCATATGAATTAATGCACACAGTATATGTATGAGGTAGTTGATGTTGGTATAGAGGGGGTATCGATGAGTGCACACCTATTTCCCCAGCTCCCCGGGCGCTTTCTATGGCTGCTCACTGCACTACCTGGTGGTGGTCGGGTTAAATGCAGAGACAAATTTCGTCTTGTATGGGAAACATACACAGATGACAAAAATGTGACATTTATTATTTATTTAAAAGTGGCATATGCAGTAAGGCACATTGGTCATCCTTAAATTTCAATTATCAATTCAATTATCAAGCTTAACATCAAACTAAAAATATTGTGTCACATTAAAATGTCTATACATAGACTGCAGCTCTATGTTTTTAGAGATGAAAATAATTTTTGTTCTGCTTACAGACTGTGCCCTCGAGTGATGCCAAAGCTCCTCTGTCAAACCAGTGACTCAGCTCTATTCAGAGTCCCTTTGTCTTACAGCTGAGACATGACTCAGCTGCTTCTATTCATCTATCAAGAAGACTCTTGTTTTAACATCAATTTTAACCAATGGGATTTGGACAATTTGACCTCACAAATTATCAGAGACTGGATTCAAATCTGATTTTTGTTGATTTGTTGTCTGCATATTCATATTCAGCCATCTTACTTTATGTAAGTAACATCAAACAAATTCAGTTTGAAGAAAGAGGAGTTTAATTCTGCACTGACTCAAGAGCTAACCGAGTGTCAGAATAGGGCCAAGACCAAAGTAGATTGCTGCCGTTTTGAAACAACTCTGGTCTCTGAATCATTATTTTGGTTCATGTAAACTTTACTTTGAATACCTTTACACAGTGACAGGCCACACATTTTACACCTAGGCCTTTAATGGTGTCCTGCCTGGTTTTACTCACCTCTTTGTACCATCATTATGATGCTATGGCTACAGAAACCATCAATAATACACAAATGCGGTGTAACAGGGCATTGCATCACAGACAGGCATGTAGTGAGAATGAATGACATTACTGAAGGAAGAAACTCAATTAACACAATTCAGAAAGTTTCCTCCAACTGGAGCCACAGCTGCACCACATACATATAAATATTAATGTTAATGTGATGAAATGTCACAAATATAAAAAGAAAACCATGAACAACGTTCATTTTATTCACCAAATTGTATGCATACTCCATCTCCCTTTTTTCCTCAAGAAGATTTCAGTCACTCTGTCATACAGGTTATTGGTGTGTTTCAGTTCCAACAGTAAGTCCTTTGCTATTGTCAGGGAAGCTGACACTGAAAGTCGAGTCTGTTGTGTTGTGTTTGTGGCACATGTTTCATTTGCTTTAGGGCTGTGAATGTTCACTCAACAGAAGCAGCCACGGTGAGTTGAACCGCCCCCACTCCCACCGCCCCCCCACTCCCACACAGCTGTTAAGTGTACATTAATATAGATGCATGCTGGATGCTGTTTCCTAGCTCTGTCAGTTCTCTCTCTGACCATCCAGCCGAATGACATGGAAATCCTGACATTGTTGACAATATCAACATCTGATTGGTCAAAGCAACAGTTCCGGTATCATTTATTGTAACCTGCAGGTGTCTACACTGTTGATTAGACCTCAAGGCAGATTTCTTTGGCTCGAGCAACACATCATGGTCGAAATAAGGAAAGCTCTATATAAAGATATGTCAGAGTCAGAGTTTCATCATTGTCATTCGCACCACATGTGATATACATGTACAGTATATATTTTTTTTACTAGCCTTATTGCATATGCCACTGTACCTCTATACCAATATCAACTACCTCATACATATACTGTGTACATAAACTTCATATGCTGCTTTGTCACTCTTTTACAAATGTCAATGCCAGAACCTTCATTTTATTTTATAGATATACTTTTTATACTTTTATACTACTATGCAAAAAACTCAGGACAGTATTACACTTTTATTATTTCATTTTATGCTTATGTTTATTAAATGTTTAGTGTTTTAGTGTTGGTGTAACTTTTCATACTTTTACTACTATGCAAAAACTACTATGCAAAAACTCAGGACAGTATTACACTTTTATTATTTCATTTTATGCTTATGTTTATTAAATGTTTCAGTGTTTTAGTGTTTAAATGGTTACTGTTGCACCGAGGGACTGAGAGAAATGCAATTTCAATCCTGTGTATGTCCTGTACATATTGCAGTTTTGACAATAAAGTTGACTTTGACTTTTTTGACTTTGATGTGGTACATGTGGTGGAACGAAATTATGTACACAGGGTCCCAGTTACATCCAACAATAAAAAAGTAAAAGAAAAATTGTCATAATATCCAAGATATGAACTAAGAAAAACAACAACTAAAAATACACTAAGCACTAAAATAAAAGCATTACGTTGAACAGCAGCAGCATATGCTACTACTGGAAGCTGCACAAACAGGAGAAAAGTTATGAAATGAAGAGAACAGACTATTTGGAATAATTTAATACGTATTGTTTCATAGAAAAAGTATAAATTAAAATGTAAATTTGTCATTCTGAGATGCTGAATGTGTTTACACCATCAAAGAAGGCTCCGACACTGCCTTTACATCACCATCAGTTTATTATGCTACTGTTACAGCAGAAAGCTACGTCATAAGTGCTACTGCTAGCTGCTGCTTGCAAGTAACCACAGTTATCAGTAGAGCTGCCATTTTTGGTCCGAGTTCCTAGCCCGGTCGGACCTGACCTGACCCAAAATTCAACACAAAGAAAACTAAATAAGAATCCGCAATATACATCTGTGTTAAGTGCTTGTAGAGGAGGAGGCAGTAAGTTTATATGTTGAGGATGAGAAATAAATAAAATAGAGTGCAGCAGTTAATCAGACTGTGAAGAGATGCATTGCGCAACAATTGTGCACGTGGCCCTGCCTGCCCTGCTCTTATCACACGTCTGAGGATTTGCAATTGACCCACAACAAGCAACATAATGGAGCTGGAAAGTATTAAAAGCTAAAATCAGGAGACATCACTCTACAAAGCCAGCACAGTGAAACCTGCTGATGTGTTTCAGGTGCACACTCAGGTCTGACCGGACGGTTGAAAGAAGTCCAAAAATAAAGTCCTGTTAAGCTTCAGATGGACAATGGGATCATCAGCCGCATGCGTCCGCTGACCGGACGGTTGAAAGAGGTAAAAAAAAAAAAAGTTGCTTTAAGCAGTAAAAGTTTAAAGCTGC
>JBBPBX010076550.1:4484-17084 GCA_038048925.1 Garcialebias charrua | reverse complement strand
CTTCAGAAGGAACAAACACACCCACACCCCACTGAACATAAGTGGATCTGCAGTGGAAGTGGTCTCCAGCTACAAATACTTGGGTGTACACATGAATGATAACCTCAGCTGGAGCAACAACACCACCAGCCTGATCAAAGAAAGGTCATCAGAGACTCTACTTCCTCAGACGGCTGAGACGAGCTGGTCTGAGCAGCCCAGTCCTCACCTCCTTCTACAGGTGTGCAGTGGAGAGCATCCTGTGCTCCAGCATCAACGTGTGGTGCAGTGGAAGTGGTCTCCAGCTACAAATACTTGGGTGTACACATGAATGATAACCTCAGCTGGAGCAACAACACCACCAGCCTGATCAAGAAAGGTCATCAGAGACTCTACTTCCTCAGACGGCTGAGACGAGCTGGTCTGAGCAGCCCAGTCCTCACCTCCTTCTACAGGTGTGCAGTGGAGAGCATCCTGTGCTCCAGCATCAACGTGTGGCATGGAGGCTGCACAGTTGCAGAGAGGAAAGCTCTACAGAGAGTGGTGAAGGCTGCACAGAAGTCTGTTGGAGTCAGTCTCCCCACCATCACAGACATTTACACCTCCAGATGCAGGAAAAGAGCCACCTGCATCATGAAAGACCTCACTCACCCAGCACACTCACTCTTTGCCCCACTCCCCTCAGGACGGAGGTTGAGGAGCATCAAATGTAGAACCACTAGACTGAGGAACAGCTTCTACCCTGAGGCTGTTAGACTCATGAATAAATAATCAATACGAATAAACACTGCAAAATATCACATCATGCTGATGCTGATCTGTTTTCTTGTTGCTGTGTTCATCTGTGACCATCTGCTCATACAGACTCGTGTTCGTGCTGCTGTTTATAATGATGTTTTTCTATTACATTAGGGCTTAGTGTATTACTAGTTGATGTTTTTTCTTAGTTAATCCTAGATGTTATTACTGTTTTTCTCTTGCATTTGTTGTTGGATGTAACTGGGACCCTGTGTACATAATCTCGTTTTCATCACATGTACCCATCCATCCATCTTCTTCCGCTTATCCGGGGTCGGGTCGCGGGGGTAGCAGCCTAAGTAGGGAGGCCCAGACTTCCCTCTCCCCAGCCACTTGGAGCAGCTCCTCCGGGGGAATCCCAAGGCGTTCCCAGGCCAGCCAAGAAACATAGTCCCTCCAGCGCGTCCTGGGTCTTCCTCTGGGTCTCCTCCCGATGGGACATGCCCGGAACACCTCACCAGGGATGTACCACATGCGGTGCAAATGACAATAAAGACTCTCTGACTCTGATAATCGGACAATGCGACCTATGCTAGGGTGCGACCTATAGTCCGAAAAATACGGTGACCCTCTCCCGGGCAGACTCCTGCGTTGCTCAAACACCTGGCCGATGGCGAGATCAAAGCAGGCTCCACTGCCAGTAACAAAGACGCTCCACGGCCGTTGCAACATTTTATGCAGCCCCTCCATCAGTTTCTCCCAGAGGACAAATGTCTCATGCCCCTTTTCCACCGGTCGGCACGGGTCGGATATTACGTCACATGTGCGTCGCAGACATCCACTTTACGCCTTCTCCACCGGATATTCAGAGCTGCGCCGCGCCAGATTTTTGGTGTGGTTTCAGAGGGGTGACAACCCGGACTCACCCGCGCCGGAAGGAGAATTCTGTGTGGACTCGAGCTGTTTTCACGGAAGCGAGGGAAGCGAACACGGAAGGACTTTACATGAATAACATGGTAAAAACAATTATTTGTTTTTAAAATTATAGCAAAGATGGGTCTTCAGCTGAACGTGTCCTTAATAAAATCACGTACTGCTCAAAACTGCAGGATTTTAAAAAGTACGATCGCCACGAGCAACGCGCGCGGGCGGCTTAAAATGTAGCTCAATGAACAGATATAAAAATATATTTCATAGCTGACTTTATAGTACGAGGGCTCCTGAGCTCAACCACTCTTTAATAATGTCACGTAGTGGTCAAATCTGCTGCATTTAAAGTAGGTTCACTTTGACTTCTTCCAAACATGTCAGAGTCAGAGTCAGAGTCAGAGAGAATTTATTGTCATTTGCACCGCATGTAGTACATGTGTTGAAAACGAGATTATGTACACAGGGTCCCAGTTACATCCAACAACAAATGCAAGAGAAAAACAATAATAACATCTAGGATTAACTAAGAGAGACATCACATCAGCTAGTAATACACTAAGCCCTAATGTAGTAGAAAAACATCATTATAAACAGCAGCACGAACATGAGCAGATGGTCACAGATGAACGCAGCAACAAGAAACAGATCAGTATCAGTATGATGTGACATTTTGCAGTGTTTATTCTTATTATTTATTTATTCATGAGTCTGACAGCCTCAGGGTAGAAGCTGTTTCTCAGTCTAGTGGTTCTACATTTGATGCTCCTCAACCTCCGTCCCGAGGGGAGTGGTGCAAAGAGTGAGTGTGCTGGGTGAGTGAGGTCTTTCATGATGCAGGTGGCTCTTTTTCTGCATCTGGAGGTGTAAATGTCTGTGATAAAAAATCTGCAGGTCCAGATGAACTTCCACCTTATTTCTTAAGGCTGGCTGCTCATATCATCACAGTCCCTGTGACCCACATCTTTAATCTGTCCATAAGCCAAAACACCATTCCGGATGCTTGGAAAACAGCATTTGTTCTTCCTTTGCTGAAGGGAGGTGACCCCACCTCACTGAACAATTATCGACCGATCTCTAAACTCTGCATCTTAGCCAAGGTTCAAGAAAAACTGATAAACTCCCAGATCAAAAATTATCTGGACTCATTTAACATCTTACCTCTCCATCAATCTGGTTTCAGGAAAAAACACAGCACAACAACTGCTTCTCTGAAGGTTCTGAATGATGTTGTTGAAGCATTGGATGCTAAGGACTATTGTGCTGCACTTTTCTTAGACCTGTCTAAAGCTTTTGACACTGTGGATCATAACATCCTGTGTCATAAGCTCTCAGAAATCGGTTTCTCTGATCACACCATCGGTTGGTTTTCTAACTATCTTTCCAATCGGATGCAATGTGTTCAACATAACGGTACTTCTTCCAGCTATTTAACAGTTAAAAATGGTGTACCACAAGGCTCAGTTTTAGGACCCACTCTCTTTACAATCTACATAGCTAATGTAGGTCACTGCATCCCTGATGCATCCTTACATTTCTATGCTGATGATACAGTTGTTTACTGCCGAGCTAAAACAGTTGCTAAGGCTTTCCTGTTACTGCAATCTGCTTTTGACATCATCCAGTCAGATTTGTTCCGTCTCAAACTTGTCCTAAATGCTGATAAAACAAAAGGGATGTTTTTTTCAAATAGGAAGGCGGTTCCAGCAGATCCTCCTCTGATTTTTTCTTCAAATGGTGTCCCTATTGAGTTTGTTGATTCCTATAAATATCTGGGTATCCTGATTGATTCACATCTCTCTTTTAAACTCCACGTGGAAAACCTAGTGAAGAAACTGAAAGTTAAACTGGGTTTCTTTTTCAGAAACAGATCATGTCTATCACTGAATGTCAGGAAACGCCTTGTGTCTGTGACTTTCCTTCCCTCCATTGATTACGGTGACATTCTCTACATGAATGCTCCTACAAGCACCCTGCGGATGTTGGATGTTGTCTATCATGGTGCACTAAGATTCATAACTGGTTGTGATTATCGTACCCACCACTGCACCCTGTATTCACTGGTTAACTGGACATCATTAACCTCACGCAGACTCTTCCACTGGTACATTTTCATCTTTAAATCACTTCTTGGTCTGCTGCCCTCATACATCTCCTCCTACATGTCTTTGCGTGAGTGCAGCTACAGTGTGCGCTCTCAGGACATGATTACCTGCAGTGTTCCGTCAGTGAGGACTGAACTTGGAAAAAGGGCCTTCTCCTACTCCGCTCCTGCTTCATGGAATATCTTACAAAAAGATCTGAAGCTCTCGACCTTGACTTCTCTAAATGGTTTTCAGAATCTGTTGGAATCCTGGCAAAAACCAATGCAGATTTGTTCCTGTCTTTGATTTTATACGTCTACCTTATAATGTTTTGCTAGTTTTTTGATACTTTGTTAAAAAAAAAAAAAAAAAAAACTTTCTTTTGTTTTTTTTTTTTCTCTCTTTTGTTTTCTATTGTTTATTGTTTGTTTGTTTATTGTTTATTGTTTAAGGAAATTATACCACTGCTGTTCATTGTTCTTTAGTTTTAGCAGGTCGCTTTCGTAAATGAGCCCTTGAGGTTCAAAAGATTTACCTGACTAAATAAAGGTTGAATGAATGAATGATGGTGGGGAGACTGACTCCCACAGACTTCTGTGCAGCCTTCACCACTCTCTGTAGAGCTTTTCTCTCTGCAACTGTGCAGCCTCCATGCCACACGTTGATGCTGGAGCACAGGACGCTCTCCACTGCACACCTGTAGAACGAGGTGAGGACTGGGCTTCTCAGACCGGCTCGTCTCAGCCGTCTGAGGAAGTAGAGTCTCTGATGACCTTTCTTGATCAGGCTGGTGGTGTTATTGCTCCAGCTGAGGTTATCATTCATGTGTACACCCAGGTATTTGTAGCTGGAGACCACCTCCACCGCAGATCCACCTATATACAGTGGGGTGTGGGTGTGTTTGTTCCTTCTGAAGTCCACAATCATCTCCTTCGTCTTCTTCACATTCATGTGAAGGTTGTTCTCTTTGCACCAGCTCTCCAGATGTTCCACCTCCTGTCTGTAGCTGGATTCATCATTATCTGTGATGCATCCCACCACAGCTGTATCATCTGCAAACTTAACAATATGACAGCCTGGATGTGTGGCTGTACAATCATATGTGAGCAGAGTGAACAGAAGAGGGCTCAGCACACATCCCTGAGGAGAGCCAGTGCTGAGGGTGATGGTGGAGGAGGAGAAGTTGTGGATCTTCACGGACTGTGGTCTGTCTGTTAAGAAGTCTAAGACCCAGTTACAAATAGAGGGGCTTAGTCCAAGTGTGGATAGTTTGTCTATCAGAGTTTGGGGGATCATGGTGTTGAAGGCAGATGTGAAGTCCACAAAGAGCAGACGCACGTATGAGTCCTTCTGATCCAGGTGGGTGAGAGCAGTGTGGACCACGGAGGAGATGGCGTCCTCTGTTGATCGGTTCTCACGGTATGCATATTGATGAGGGTCCTCGTTGATGTTGACGGCTGTCTTGATGTGGGACATGACCAGTTTCTCAAAACATTTAGCGACTATCGGGGTGAGAGCCACCGGTCTGTAGTCATTCAGACCAGTCACTGTGGAGCTTTTTGGGACTGGGATGATGGTGGCGGTCTTCAGGCAGGTGGGAACTGACTCCAGTGCAAGTGAGGTGGTGAAGATGTCAGCCAGCACCTCACAGAGCTGGTCCGCACATTCCTTCAGAACTTTCCCTGGGATGTTGTCTGGACCCGTAGCTTTATGAGGGTTGATCCTTCTGAGACTGCCTCTCACTTCTGCTGCGGTCACTTTGAGGTGCTCCTCGTCTGGTGATGAGGTGAGTCTGGTGCTAGTTGGTCTGTTTGGATCATCAAAACGTGCATAAAACTTATTGAGGGCATCAGGCAGGGATGGGTCCCTGGGGCATTGTTTGCTTTTGCCCTTGTAGTCTGTTAAGCATTTGATGCCCTGCCACATGCTCCTTGGATCATGTGAGGTGAACTGTCCCTCGATCCTCTGTGCATACGCGGCTTTGGCCTTCTTTATGCCATCATCCAGTTCTCTCCTGCACTTTCTCAACTCCTCAGTATCTTTAGACTTGAATGCAGTGTCCCTGGCTGCCAGCAGGGTGCGGACATCCTTATTTAGCCAGGGTTTTTGATTGGGGTAAAATTTAACACACTTTCTTATGGATACATTTTCAGCACATGTACTGATGTAACCCAGGACAGAGGAAGCATAAAGCTCCAGGTCAATTGAATTTCCATTCGTAGCTGCCTCTTTGAAGACAGACCAGTTTGTGTTTTCAAAGCAGTCTCTTAGCATGGGGGAACTATCTTGGCGCCACGATGTTATCACTCTTTGTTCTGGCATCGCACGTCTGAGTGGGGGTAGCTGTCTAGGGACCAATAGCAGGGAGCGATGGTCGGAAGCCCCGATCGGTGGGCGTGGCTTCGCCGTGTACGCCCCCTTCACATTCGTGTAGACCTGGTCTAATGTCTTATTTCCTCGTGTTGCTGTGAAAACGTGCTGATTGAAGGTTGGAAGGATGACACGTAAATCCACGTGATTGAAGTCCCCGGAAACAATGAAAAACCCCTCAGGATATTTACACTGCAGCGAGGTGAGTAAGTCATGAATTTCTTCCTGGGCGTCTTTAGCATTAGCATCGGGGGGTATGTAAACATTGCTTATTATTATCGCTGAATAGTCGCGGGGGAGGTAATGTGGCCTACATCTTATTGTTAAAAGCTCCACAGCAGCTGAGCAGATCCTGCTGATAACGGCACAGTTCGTGCACCAGTCTTTGTTAACGTAAATGCAGACGCCTCCACCTCGCGTTTTCCCCGTAGTCTCGATGCACCGGTCCGTTCTGAAAAATAGTTTATTATCCAACTCGTAAACAGAGTCAGGAGTGTCTTCATTGATCCATGTTTCCGTGAGACAAAGCACCGAACATCTCCTCATCTCCTCCGACGTTGTTACTCTCAGACGAAGCAGGTCCATCTTGTTGTCGAGCGAACGCACATTGGACAGAAATAAAGCCGGCATCGGGGGTTTACCGGTTTTAGCGTCTGCTCGTAGTCTCGTCATTATTCCTGCTCGACAGCCACGCTTTTTCCCTCGAGAGCATCGCTTTCTTTTCTTTCCTCCGCGCATCTGCTTCCAGAAAGATGATCTAAGCAGATCCAATCTTCCGAGCTCTGATTTGAGTTCGTTGCTGATTTCAGCTGTGCCTTGTGGTAAATCCGCTCCAATTCTCAACAGCTCAGTTCGGCTATAATTCACCCGCAAAAAACGCGCAGAGTCAGGTACAAAAACACTATTAAAACTACTAAAAACTGGGAATGTTCTGGGAGCCCATGAAGCTGCTACTGGTCTGAGCGCGGCCATCTTGATCCGAGAGACCAGACTGAAAGGGAACTGAAAGTTATGCACCATAACTCATGTTCCCTGAAGGAAGGGAACAAGGTGCAACATACCTGGCCCTTTTCAATGCTGAAAGCTCGGTGAGGTGCAATTTTGGAGAAGGATGGAGGGGCGTCGGCCGCTTGGGTACCCAGAGGGCGGGGCCTCTGGCGTGGCGTTGACACCCTAGCCGTGGGGGCGTGAGTGTGTTCCTTCGGGTGGTCGCGCGGGGGCGCAGTTCCCATAGCAAGTATGTTGCACCCCGTTCCCTTCCTTCAGGAAACATGATTTATGGTGCATAACTTTCAGTTTGTTTTTTCATGCAACCTTTATTTCTACAGGTTAATCCCATTGAGCCTCGAGGACTCATTTGCCAGAGAGACCTGTTCCAAACACACATCCAGTTCAACAAACGAGACTGGAATATTAAACTTGGTCATTTATTTATTGGGGACAATGATCCAATATTACATATTAGTGGTAAAAGTATTTAAACCTTTGATTTAGTACCTGGTGTGAACCCCCACCCCAACTGTTGCAACTGTTGATGAGTTCGGCTCAACTTGGAGGAATCCACTCCTCCGTTCAGAACAGCTTCTCTGGATGTTGGTGGTTTCCTCACATTAATAATAATAATAATAATAATAATAATGAATTCAATTTATAATGCACTTTTCATTAATAAAAATCTCAAAGTGCTACAATGTGTAACAAGGTAAAGGTAAAAAATAAAACAAGTGATAAAATCAAATAAAATCAATAATAATATCGACTAAGATCAAAGATAAAATCATGTAGATTTAGGCTTGCTTAAAAAATAAATAAAATAAAACAAGTGATAAAATCAAGTAAAATCAATAAAGATAATAGCTAAGATCAAAGATAAAATCATGTGGAGGCAGAATAGGCTTGCTTAAAAAGAAAAGTCTTAATGCTGCATTAACTGCAGCTTCAGGTCCTTCCACAACTCTCTCCAAACGCAACTCTTTTCTTTTAAACCAAAAAGTTCTGTTTTGTCTCATCGTCCACAAAACGTTCTTCCAACAGTCTTCTGTCTTGTCCACGTGATCTTTAGCAAACTGAAGATGAGCAGCCATGTTCTTTGTGGAGAGCAGTGTCTTCCTCCTTCAAGCCTGCCATGACACCATTGTTGTTCAGAGTTCTCCTGATGGTGGACTCATGAACATCAGTCCATGTGAGAGAGGCCTTCAGCTGTTAGACGTTACCCTGGGCTCCTTTGTGACCTCGCCCACTAGGGGAGGGTAACAATGGTCCTGAATGTCCTCCACCAGTCCACAGTCTGTCTGACTGGACTGGTGGAGTCCAAACTCTTTACAGATGTTCTGTGACCTTCTCCAGCCTGATGAGGATCAACAACTCTTTCTGAGCTCCTCAGAGATCTCCTTTGTTCCACCAACATGTTGTGAAGAGCAGACTTTGATAGATCCTGCTCTTTAGATCAAACAGCATGTCCACTCACACCTGATCATCATCATTACCACTAAGATGTAACACTGGATCATTTTCCTCAATCAATAGATGACCACGTTAATATTTTAGTCTCGTTCGTTTAACTGGGTTCTCTTCATCTACTTTTAGGACGTGTGTGAAATCTCAAGATGTTTTATATTGATGCAGAAATATAGAAAATTGTAAAGGTTCACAAACTTTCAAGCACCACTGTAGATGTTTCCTCGCTTCAACTCTCCTGACTGAATAAAAGTCATTAAGTTTCTGCTAAAATGAATGAGAGTGAGAAGATATTCAGTGATTTGAATCAGGTGCGCTGAAGTAGGGAAACAGGTAAAACGTGAAGGCCGGTGGGCGACGAGGACCAGGTCGGGACCTTCTCTGTACTCTTGTTGGGAAGAAGTGCACACAGGCAGCCTCTCCACATCCACCTGACGAAGGTCCTGCTCTGAAGCTCAGTGTCCCCCACACCTTACTGGAAGGATATAAAACTGTGCACTATGAAAATATCAAAATGTGCGTGCACTATGAAAATAAATTATAAAAATTTGAATATTAATTCAAATAACTCCAATGGGTTAAAGTCAGTACATGAACATCTTGTGATTACACTGTGTTAATTTGGATAATATAACGTGGTGTGGTTTTTTAGGTACTTCATGATAAGTGTTACAAAGTACTATGGCGAAAATAATTGAAGCTAGCTTGACACATTTATGTCTATAAAACATTGAATATTAATTCAAATAACTCCAACGGGTTACAGTCAGTACATGAACATCTTGTGATTACACTGTGTTAGTTTGGATAATATAAGTGGTGTGTTTTTTAGGTACTTCATGATAAGTGTTACAAAGTACTATGGCGAAAATAATTGAAGCTAGCTTGACACATTTATGTCTATAAAACATTGAATATTAATTCAAATAACTCCAACGGGTTACAGTCAGTACATGAACATCTTGTGATTACACTATATTAGTTTGGATAATATAAGTGGTGTGGTTTTTTAGGTATTCATGATAAGTGTTACAAAGTACTATGGCGAAAATAATTGAAGCTAGCTTGACACATTTATGTCTATAAAACATTGAATATTAATTCAAATAACTCCAACGGGTTACAGTCAGTACATGAACATCTTGTGATTACACTGTGTTAGTTTGGATAATATAAGTGGTGTGGTTTTTTAGGTACTTCATGATATGTGTTACAAAGTACTATGGCGAAAATAATTGAAGCTAGCTTGACACATTTATGTCTATAAAACATTGAATATTAATTCAAATAACTCCAACGGGTTACAGTCAGTACATGAACATCTTGTGATTACACTGTGTTAGTTTGGATAATATAAGTGGTGTGGTTTTTTAGGTACTTCATGATATGTGTTACAAAGTACTATGGCGAAAATAATTGAAGCTAGCTTGACACATTTATGTCTATAAAACATTGAATATTAATTCAAATAACTCCAACAGGTTAGTCAGTACATGAACATCCTGTGATTACATTCTGTTAGTAAAAACAAAACAGTTTCTGGACTAAATTAACCACATTTTTCTTTTACAGTGAACAGAAGAAAATCATCAGAATTCAACAACCTGTGTCGTCTTCTGGAGGAAGCCGTGAGACACCAGATGGAAATGCGTTACTTCTGTTTGTCACTTCAAACTTTTCCTATTAAACGTTATATTTTCTTAAGTGGTGTCCTGGAACATTCAATTTCCTAAACTTATTTTACAATGTGAAGTGTGTATAGTTTTAAATCCATACTGGAAGTTAAGAGAACTTTCCATTTGCATTTGACCTTTAAAGAATCATTACATAAAGATTATTAGAATCTGCTCAACTATTATTACGTTATAAATTATTTGGTTCTAGGATGAAGTCAGACAAAAACAGTCAAAAGTGGCCAAAGTCCTTTGGACAGTTTAAAGTTAAAGTTTACAGACCATCCATCTACCCATCCATCATCCATCCATCATCTACGCCCAGCAGATGATGGATGGATTACCAGGGAGACACAGGTATCAACATCCACCCCATCAGCTCCTCAAGGTGTTCACATACCATCCATCCATCCATCCATCTATCCATCATCTGCATCCAGCAACATGCTTTGCCAGGGAGACACAGGCATCAACATCCACCCCTTCAGCTCCTCAAGGTGTTCACAGACCATCCATCCATCCATCCATCCATCATCTGCGCCCAGCAGCATGCTTTGCCAGGGAGACACTGGCAGTTTCAAAGATCACAGTGTGATGTTTTAAATCAATCAACTTTATTTATAAAGCACATTTTAAAAACCACAGGGTCAACCAAAGTGCTGTACAATAACATAAAAGACAAGTTAATTAAAAACTATAAAAAGCATACAAAAATAAATAAATACATATACCAGTCTTACTGCAGGTGTGTTAACATGCCATAAAAGATAAGATCACGTGTTAAAAGCCAAGGAATAAAAGTGTGTTTTTAAAAGAGATTTAAAAACAGGAAGAGAGAAGGCCTCTCTGACACTGAACAGTTCCACAGCCTGGGAGCAACAACGCCAAATGCTCTGTCACCTCTGAGCTTCAACCTAGTTTTGGGGACTGTCAGCAGCAACTGATCTGAGATCGGGGAGGGCAGGAAGGTTGAAGCAGCTCAGACAAATATGGTTTTGCAACTTTATCAAGCACCTTGTGCATAACTAAATAATAAAAAACGTTTTTAATACATCTTTATTGTAAAAATAGTAAATTGGAAAATACATGGGTTTAAAGAAGGCAACAAGGTAGGATTATGAATTGGGTTTAAAAATTATAGCTCATGAGGTACTCATTATAGCATGACATCTCTTTCACAACATTCTGTCAAAGCCTTTATCGTGTTCTTCTTCTTGTGATGGCTACTAGTAAATAGCTTGAGGGAACACTACTGCCACCATGTGGTAAGACGAGTAGGATTCTGGACCCCGCCCACAGAAGGGGTAGAAAAAAGCTGTGGAAACAGAACTAGATGTGACCCGACCCGAACTGAGCTGATCTGAGCCGACCCAAACTGTGCAGTGGAAAAGGGGCATAAGTCTGGGTACGCAGGTTCGACCGGTGCCCAAGGCTCCATGCTTAAGCGTGGGTACCCTGGTGCGACTGGAGAGCAAGGTTCCAGGCTCCAGGCAGGGAGGGGACACCGGCTAGGGTTTTACCTGGCCATAGAGGTCTATTCGGGGGTACTACCGGGACATTTAAGCTAAATATCTGTCTCCCAAATATCCCATTTTGAACACTTTATCCGTAACTGGAGCTTTGGGGGGGTATGGTCATAACCTATGGGGACATAGGGGTCCACCCTAGGGGTACTCATGGGACATTTGAGCAAAATCTTTGTTCCACAAATGTCCCAATTTGAATGGGACATAGGGGTCCACCCAGAGGGTACTACTGGAACATTCGAGCTACATCTTTGTTTCCCAAATGTCCCAATTTGAATGGACATAGGGGTCCACCCAGGGGGTACTTTTGGGACATTTGAGCTAAATCTTTGTTCCCCAAATGTCCCAATTTGAATGGGACATAGGGGTCCAACTAGGGGGTACTACTGAGACATTTGGGCTGAATCATTGTCTCCCAAATGTCCCAGATTGAACAATTACTACCGTTACCAGGGGAGTATTTCTGGGCCATAAGGGTCCATCCAGAGGGTACTTCTGGGACATTTGGGCTAAATCTTTGTCTTCCAAATGTCACAGTTTGAACAATTACTACTGCTACCAGGGAAGTATTCCTGGGCCATAAAGGTCCACCTAGGGGGTACTCGTGAGACATTTGAGCTAAATATTTGTCCTCCAAATGTCAAAGTTTGAACACGTCAATTAAGTGTAGGTACGCAGGTTCGAAAAGGTTCCAGGCTCCAGGCATGGAGGGGGCACCAGCTGGAGTTTTACCCAGGCCTTAGTGTCCCTTCCCTAGGTATAGAACCACCGACTCCCCCCAATGCACGTGGTTCTTCTTTACCTAGGCCTCAGTGCTTCATCCCTGGGTATAGAACCACCGACTCC